>BQNB010080394.1:0-29948 GCA_026074375.1 Tanacetum coccineum
GCAGGGTCAGCAGACTGCGGCCTAGAGAGACGAGGCGATTGTTGAGTTGACTCAGCAGGTCCAGGCTTTATAGGCAGCTGTGCAGCAGAAAGACACGCCGATCCAGCAGCTGCAGACTACAATCTCAGAGATGGATAGCCAGGAGAGCACACTGATGAGCTGTATTTTGGGATTGGAGAGGCAGCTTACAACATTAGAGAAAAGACCACCAGGACCCTAGTAGTCCTATTAGTAGTTTATTTTGATTTTTGGATTTGGTTATGACCATTGTATAGCCACTAAACTGCTAGTGCCAGTTAGTAAGGTCATGCTGCCGGGTGTATTTTGTTTTTGTAAACACCGTAACCATTCGGATATGTTAGAATTTCTGTATTAGAAACTTAGAATCATCATGATTGAATGTATCGGTCTTGGAACTGGAGATTATAACTTTTGGGAGATTTTTGGCTGTACGTGTACTACCCCCAGGGTTGTTATTCTTATGGTTATGAGACTATGATTATCATTCGATTATGAGTTTGTATGATTGTGGATATTGATGCTTTGAGTGGCCTTGTCACTAAATTGACTTAATCACGAGAGTGAAATGATTCCGCTTGGTGGATCTTTCGCACACGTGTGATACTTGCTTGCATTATCCATGAGTGGGTATTATTTTCGAAACTTGTTGTGACTGTTGACCAAACTGTATTTAATGATGCTTTGTGAATTGATAATTTTAAAACTGTAAATTGCAATAACGAATTTGTGTGTTGAACAAATATCGTCGCGCAAATCATACTGATTTTGTTGTATAAACTGTTTGTGTGAACAATGAAAAAATGTGTTTTCAAATTTTATAAACTGACCCTATGGTGTCAAATAAATTTTCTTTACAAAAAAAATAAATATAAAAAATATAATAAAATAAAATAATATATGTATGAATAAATTCCCTCTTAAATAATGAGAATGAGAGATGGTGCTATCTTCTTTTCTCTCTTTTGAAACAACTCTATTTTATTTTTATCTAATGTTAATTTTTTTTAACTTACGCGTGTAGCGTATGAAAAAGGAACGTTTTGACGAGGATGGACATGATGTCATTTGTCCTCAATTATGCATAACTTGATCAACTATACATAATTTAGGAAGAACCGCACTATGTCGGGTAAGAATCGTCACCTTCAAAATGCTTAATAGTTGAGATAAATGTTTAGGTCAAGCTTCCAGAGGGAGAAAATATTTTACCCCTGCTACAGATTCTTATGCAAGTAAACCTACTCCTCTTAACTGCATGGAGAGAGTCTCATGCGAGTCGTTATAACCAAGTCGTTCTGAAGAGAAAAGTACCTACGGTATTTTTCGAAACAAGTGTGTCTAGAAAGGAGTGAAATTTAGTTCGTGGTAATATAGACCGGTAATTGTTATGAAGACGCGTCAAGACCAAGTATAGTCGGTGTGCTAGTAAGCAATGATAGATTTGAGCTACCAAACGTGTAGACCTGATACTGATACTGAGAAGGAATCTTCTTGGAGATGTGAAGATTCTTAAGGTGGGTGGAAGCTGAATGGTTAGTTTCGAGGTTGAAAATGAGAAATGGAGAAGACTCCTCCTGCATTGGAAGTATGTTGCCTTTGATGTATCAACTGATGGCCGTGAAGAAGACGTCTTTCCCCGAAATAGAATATAGTGGTAGTGTGGTTGCAAGTATACCCGATGTCGTCGAGGATCAGAATAAGGCACTAAGCGACACCTGACTTAAGGTTAGTGATCCTTACTCCTTGACGTAACGACTTAGTGTGCGTATAAAAGAGCGAAAAGATTGGTGACTCTAGCCGAAGGGTAACATACTTTCCCATCCTGGGGAACCAATCAAAGTAAGCTAACGCCTTAAGCCGAACGGTATTGAATTAGAGTCATCTAGGATTCGATGCAATGCTTTAGGACCGAGTCGACTATGATAGTCGCGGTGCCTAAACGTTGAAATTTTATTTTATTTTATTTTTCATCGAACGAGCAACGAGCTCATGATGCTCAATTGTTTTCTTGATTGTTTTCAATTTGTCTTTCGACAATATGTGTTACTAGTGGGATTATCGCCGCCGAATTATGTGAATTATGTGCTTTAGGTGCTATGTGCTTTGAATGTTAATGAGCGCTTATGTCGCTTTTGTGAAGCCATGATATGGCTTAGGACGTGAGTGGAAGGGTATACTTACCCGGGTGTAGATAAAGGTTGATCTGAGTGGTGAGCAAGCCTGATAGTCCATTGTCAATTGTGGGTTATCAACTCGCAAGCTTGACTATGGTTGGCCAAAATCTAACTGTGATTTAGTCGAGGTCATTTCCAAAAAGCTTAGCCATATGGCAAGCCGGGTATAATGAGCAATCTAAACGGTTAGGTATGAACCCGCGTGATAAGCATAACCATCGCTGAGGCTTTCCAATAAGTGAGCACGATTATTTTGCTAAAACTTATAGAAAGCAAGCATGAATGTTGCTAAGCGTGATGATAAGCTAGGTAGAAATATAAAGTCATTTTGAAATGACTAATAGGCGAATGTGTGCTTAATTGAATATGTGATTTTGTATGATAGCGCTATAGTGCGTTCGATGGGGTCATGTGTACTCTGGAATATTTTTCGCAACCGGTGGGGCATTATTAAATGAGACCGGGAGGGCGACATGTGTATTCTGATTTTTAGATACTGATGAGTATTTTGGTCTTAGGATGATGACGTATAAATATATATGTCGATTTTGACTATTGATGTATATTTTGGTTTCGATTGTCGACGTATCTTTTGAGTTTCGTTAATGGAATATATTTCGGTTTTGTGTAGCGATGTGCGCTTTGTTTTGTTAAAATGATCACCAAACTAAGATTTGGGTTGATTTTTTGTCTAAAGTCTTTCGCTTAAAAACGACGCGATTTATGTTTTCCCGGATATGTTTAGTGACGTATTTTGTCTTTATTAATAAGAGCATTTGTAATTATATTTTTGATTTTTAATGATATGAATTATCATTTGTTATGTTGACTTTCCATCCGGGATAGTCAAGGCGAGTGTCAGATCAAGTGGTTTTTGCGTTCGAGCACGTGAGACCGTCTATTCGTAAGGAAGTTGTCTCACCATAAGAGAAATCGAGACAAGTAAGAAAGGATAAGCACCGGGACGGTGCTCCCTTAAGGTGGGTGGAATGTAACAACCCGAGTTTCACGACGTGTATGACGATCGTGAATCCAACGTCATAATTATTATTTTATAGATTCGTGTGAACGAACGTCGACATTTAAATTTTATTTGTCGTAAATAAGTATTTTCGTATTTTGTTACGAATAGAAATTTAAAATTTATTATTTTTGATGTTCGCTAGTTACCATTTGATCGCGCGTTTGTTAATCGTTTTGAGCATCGTAAAAAGTTACGACGCGTCTCGTTATTATTTTTATGATCATAACTTATTATTTTTCAGACCTTGTCGTCCTTGTTCCTTGTTCTTGGCCAAAGCTCGCGTTTTATTTAAATGGGTACAAGTTATATTTAAATTAAATGTTACATAAGGTTTTTACTAGTAATGAAAAAGAAAAAAATATATTTTTGCATGCTCTATCCCCTTAGCCGACACCTAGGACTCAAAACACACTCAATGTGTTTAGTTTCCAAGATCATGATTACTTGTATAGCCTCCCATTTTGGTTTAAGTCTTACACACACTCAAAAGATAAACACACAAGCAAAGTTTTAAAATTTTTCTCTCCTCTTCTTGTTCCTTGGTTCGGCCGAGTACCATCACCTAAACACAGCATCCATTTTCCATTTTTGATCTTGAAAATACATTTAAACATCACTCAAACAATGATATGAATCAAGAAAGAACCAAGTTTTAGTAGTTTTCTCCTTTCCTCCTTTCTTTTTGGTTCGGTCGAAGCACAAACACCAACACCATTGGTGTTTTGGTTTTTCTAACTATCTAATATTGCTTAGAAGGCATATTTAGGGTCATCCATGTAAGAAAAGGTAACATGCAATAAGGTTTTAGCAAGCCTTGGATTTATTTGAAATAAGGAAGAATTGGTTCAAGTAATGATTTAAAGATTTGTGGGGAAAATATTTATAGGAGATTTAGTAGAAGTTTTGGTTGATAAAATTTTTTGAAGGGGGTTTTGGGTTCGGTTGTGGGTTCGAACCAAAGGGGAGACACACAAAAGCGTGTTTGATTGTTTGAATACTAATCAAGACAAGCTTAGGTTGATTTGGTTAGATTTGAGTTTTGTTTGGTTGGTTTTGGGCCGCGGCTAAGACACAAGGAGGACGAAACGAACACTTTTATTTTTCCGATCTTGCTTGTTATAGCATTGTAAGCGTTCCTTTTATTTCTGTCTTCTTCATTTTCGTTTATTGAATGATATTAGTCGTTGCATGTGATGAAATCGACAAGATCTTGCGCCGATTAGTTAGTTGATGTTATAAAATGATTGAGCGAGTTCAATGTGAATTATAGGCCCTTACTTAGATGTGCTGATGTGGGATGAGGTTTTTTGGGGTTTTTTAAAAATGGAGTTTTGGCGACTTTGTAAAATAAAAAGTAGAATTTTGGGCAGAATAAGAAACTTTGGCACGGTAAACGAGGGTCGAGATTTTATGAAATTTGATTTGGACTTAGAAATATGATAAAGCTTTCTTAGACGACCATTTTGACATAAAATGGAGCTTCTAACTGCTAATAACGAAGAAATTAGAGCTAAAACGAAATATATATTTGAAGTGTAAAAATTCAGCACTTGTTGAGAATGGTAATTAAACGCTTGTTTTGATCACCTTCGGAGCCCGTTTGGCTTTCCAGGCGAAACACGAAATGTTTTCTCAGATGATGGTTACTTGGCCGCGAGGCTCGCTAATATTAAAATCGAGTAATAATGGGTCAAAACCTAAGGTCAAAGTCTGTGTTTTTATTAAAAGAGTCAAAGTTCATGCAGAAACTTGCAGGGGCATTTTGGTCATTTTGTCGAGTTTCGAGTCTCGGCTAAAACTAAAAAGTTGTCCAAAATGTAGTTTTACATAAGATCTCTTTTGAGTCCGAGTCGTGAAAATGTGATATAACGGGTCGTTTGGAGTGGGTCAGACTTAATTATAAATATGTATAAAAAGTCAAAGTTAAATTAAGCCTAACATTGGCTTTTGAATGTCAACGGGTTAATACTAAACTTGTCGGATGTTATAAAAGTAATTAACGTTACTACTATTATTAGTATAATATTTAATGTTTGTTTACGAACAAGGGGAGATTCTAAAAATAGAAACTTTTGTAATATACGGGACATAATCCTGATACGGGTAAATTTATAATCAAAATGAATGTCGAGAGTTCGACGAGATGAATAAATATTATATTTTGATAACTCGTCTTAATACGAAGGCGTGGATGTAAGAAACGAAAGAAACGGACTTAAAACGAGAAAGTTACGCCAGTTTTACTAAAGTATACTTATAAACGTTTTTACTTTATAAATATGATTTCACTAAAACGATTAGATGGTGATGTAGCTATATAGAATTATATGTGGTATTAGTTAATCAAAGTACTATATTACTAGGGAGTTTCATAATGAGGCCTCTTCGGGGTGGCGTATCGACGAGTTGTTGGATTTACGATTTAAAGTGTCCTAGCTCCTCATACGTCACTACATGACCTCTTAATTATGATAGCCCGAACGATAGTATGATGAGCTATACGACCTATAAATAATCAAAGTGTTTAGTACTTATACGACCTATATTGGATTAGGTTGCCTTCGGATTCCTTCGTGACGCATTTTTCTATTGTGAATACTTGTTGATTACCATTCACTCGAGGTGAGTTCATAGCCCCCTTTTTACTACGTGATTGTTTTACAAAATCTACGGGGTGAATTACATTGCTTGTTTTACTATTGGACACAAGTGTTTTTCTAAGTGTTTTCAAAGTGTTTACAAAGTGTATGCTATCCAGATTACTGCCTGAATATTATTGCTAAGTTACCTTATTGCCGTGAAGTCCCTATTTATCATGAACCGTTAATTGCTATTGTAGTAAGCGCGAGTGTTGTGGATAGATCTATCGGGACTGACAATCCCCACCTTTCCTTGGGTCACTAGTTTGATCAAGGTGCATTTAACATTGAGAGGTGTTAGGTTGTTGGCAAGCATCCTATATTCTGATTGGGGCACAAATCTAGTTAAGGCTTCGGGGTCATGAGCTTAGTGCAATAATAAACGTTTTGGACTACTGAATGTGTTTCAGAGTCTACTATTACTTCGATCTTGTGGTCCACCCTTTTTACCGATAAACCTATGATTTCACTCAACCTTTGTGTTGACTTTTAGCATGTAATTTCAGGTCCTAGGGTATGAAGATTGGACGGGAGCCGTGACGGATATCAATGAAGATGGATTCTGTGTTTATCTATATTCAATGCAACTTTTATTATCTTTAAAAACTTAAGTCATCTTTTGGTATTATGAAGCTTCTGTTTAATTAAATATGTACTTGAAATGTTTATGACTTTTAAAACCTATGGGACCTAATGTATGAACTCTGATATTTTGCTATGGCATCGAATGAAATCTTATCTTAAAACGTCCATTTAAGGTCGTTTACTATATCTTGATTGTTGTACTTTGACGTAGCACCCCATTGTTACCATTCCGCTGCTACCTGAATTTGGGGGTGTTACAAGAAAAGGTAGTGGAAGTCGATGAAATCAAAAACTTCTTAAATTGAAGATATTTAGTTCCATGTGAAGCTGTATGGCGCATGTTTTCATTTGATATCCACTACTTCTATACATCCGTGATGAAGCTAAATTTCCACCTCCCAAATCAAAACCCGATAACATTGCGCGATTCAGAGTGCTTGCTAGCTTTGCTTGAAAGGGAAGGTATAAATGTTACTATGTTTACTGATTGGTTTGACTTAAATGAGCGTGTCCCCGTATCCAGAACCCTTACATATGCTGAAATACCTAAATTATATGGGTGGCATGAACAAGAAAAAATGTGGAAGCAACGAAAACAAAAAAAATACATCGGTAGGATTGTTTACTCAACACCGGCCTCGGGGGAGCGTTACTATCTGAGAATGCTACTGAATGTTGTGTGAGGGCCTTAGACTTTTGAAGAACTGATGATGGTTAACAATTGAATATGTGTGACATTCAAAGCAGTCTGTTTTGCATATGGTCTACTAAATGATGATAAGGAATGGACACGCGTTATATCAGAAGTAAGTTTGAGGGCGTTAGGACCACAACTATGTGACCTGTTTGTTACAATCTTATTGTTTTGTGATGTCAGTAGACCACTCAAACTATGGGACGAAACCTAGGAACTTTTGTCGGGGGATATTCTTTACAAAAAGCGAAAGCTTTTTAGGTACCCCGACTTGCAGTTGACAACCGAACAAATCCAGAATTATTGTTTGGTGGAAATTCAGGAGTTGTTGAATAGAAGTGGAAGGTCTTTAGCAGAATTTCAAGACATACCGCACCCTAATCCAAATGTGTTAACAAATATGGACAATCGCCTAATCAGGGAAGCATTGGACTTTGATTTGAACAAAAGTAAGAAAGAACATCAACAACTTCATCCATTGTTAAATCCCGAACAACGTTTAATCTATGAACAGGTTATTGAATCCGTCAATACTCAACGAGGGCAGTTTTACTTCGTTTATGGGCCTGGTGGAACAGGGAAGACCTTTCTATACAAAATTATTATCTCAAGGCTAAGATCAGAAAGGAATATAGTTCTTGTAGTTGCATCTTCAAGTAGACCATTTTTTCATGTTCACTTAGTTAGAAATCACCAATGAATAAATAATTCATTCATGATGGTTTTGGTTATAATGAAATAGGGATTGCTTCGTTGCTCCTACCAGGTGGGAGAACCACTCATAGCAGATTCATTATACCACTAGGATTATTGGAAAACAAAACATGAGGCATTAAGCAAAATACGCATTTGGCAGAACTAATTCAAGAAGTGAAACTTATCATTTGGGACGAAGCACCAATGACTCAAAAATATGCATTTGAGGCATTGGATAAGGCATTAAAGGATATAATGGGCTTTCAAAAACCGGAAAAAGGGACAAGATTTTCAAAGGCATGACAGTATTGCTTGGCGATGACTTTCGACAAATTCTACAGGTCATACCAAAACGGAAAAGGCAGGAGGTTATTATAGCGGTCGGTGATGGCACTTTGCCTGCCAAAAGAAAAGATAAGGAGGATGAACCAACCTAGATTGAGATACTCGAAGAATTCCTAATTAAATCATCGGATGCTTCTATCGAACAGATTGTTGCCGCGACATATCCTAATTTTACTGAAAGACAGCATGACGATGATTATTTTAAAGAAAGGGCAATTCTTACTCCAAGAAATGATGATGCGGACGCAATCAATGCATATATGTTTGACAAGTTAGCAGGTGCATCTATAACCTATAATAGTGTAGACGAGGTATTTAAAGCATCAATTGAAACTATAGACCAACAACAGTTGTACCCGACCGAGTTCTTAAATACACTGAACTTCCCAGGAATGCCGCCCCATGCCTTATGCTTAAAAGAGGAGCTACCCATCATGATTTTAAGGAATGTTAACCCAAGCAAGGGACTATGCATACAATCGCTAAATGATGTTTCCCTGAATTTGTAGTCGTGTAGGATTGCACACAAAACTAAGGAACAAAGCCGCTCAAAATAGAGACATACAAATGCATGATGGTAAGGACAGCTCAGGCTTATTGACTAAAGCCGTGAAAGCCACTAACTATCAAGTTCTTGGAATGCCATTGCTTCCTTACTCCTACCAGGCGGGAGTAGTTCTCATAGCAGAGTTGTAATACCTCTTGAATTAATGGAAAATAGCATGCATTACTATGTTAAACGGGTCCCATGCCCTAGAATAATGTATGAAAGCTCACTTATCAAAGTATCAAAGAACTAAATTAGACCAGCTTCATTTCATCTTTTTCCAAGTCAAATAATTTTTTATCCTAATAACTGATTATTTAAATACGACTATATTGATTAAAAGAAATACAATGCTACAAAGCTACCAATTCCAATTTTAGCAGTCCTTTAAATTCTATAGTGAAACCTAATTACAAGACAAAACAAACCTAAAACATGCCCATTTTCCAAAAATAAAACAAAAAATCCAGACAATCTAATTAAATTACATACCTGAATCACGGATCTTCAGTTGTAATACCCACTTTGTTAATGATTCGGTGTAAACTTAAAAATCTCTGAAGTGTCGCTTTGAGCTAAGTAGGGAAAAATAAATAAATGAAATGAAACAATATACGGGGGTGTTTGTTTTAACCAACCACAAAATAGTTGACTTTGACTTTTTCTAAAATGGATAATTTGGGAAACCCATTCTTATCCTAAACATATAACCCTTAAAGCTGCAGTTGAGAGCACTCAGAATTCAACTTATGTTAGCAGTATATAGCTAAACATTACAACAAGCGTTTCAACCTGTTACCCAGTTCTGCAAATAGCAGACAGTAGCTTACGAAACAAAATAAAACAGAAATGAATGCATGACAACTTTGCAGAAATGAAAATACAATTAACAACCAAATTTGTCGCGTCAATGCTAACAACATTGTGACCATTATTTAGACTCACAAAAACTTCCTCCAACATATTAAAAAAACATTCCTTCGAATCTGCACATCACATGAAAACGGACTAAATTAAGTCGTAAAACACGCTTTGATCCAATATTTCACAATAAACTTGAAACATTATCCACCACTAACAATTTAAATCACTATATGGAGGATATTTTGCAACAACTATGTAAGAACATCCATTACAATTAGAGGAGTATACTATACTATAAAACAGATGAATCATTCTCGCCAAACTTGTAGCACTCCCTTATCTGCAGGTGTATACAACCATTGATTTAAACATCATTCATTAATGTAATACAATTTGCTGGTACATAACACAAACATAGACATTTATTAAAGATAATATCATATAAAGTACCAACTAAGATATCCCATACATTACACTATGAAGGCTACAAACACTCAAATAACAAACAAAACCATTCCAATTGCAAAATTGGATCGCAATATCTTTGTACACGGTAAACCATTGATAGTTTCAGAACTTCAAAAAAAGCAAACCCAAGCACCCAATAACCTGCATAAAGCAAACACACACTATGACACTTCAAATGAAACTGGAAATCAAATCCAAACACCCAATAACTTGCATAAATAAAAAACACAACATGGCACTTCAAACAAAATTTTAACTAAATACAAAAACTCAACACCGTTATATATAAAGCACCACCAACTGTAAACATAATATGATAATGTTTTTCATCATTCCATGTAAAGGATTACAACATTATAGCAAATCTTAACACCAAAACATCTCGAAACCATAGTCTTATTTATTCATAGACCAAAAACATCATAACAGAAAGACAACAAACCACATTCAACATTAACCAACCAAAAACCATATAATCAGCCATAATCAAGACAGATCAAACAAAAGACCAAGACTTATGAAAGCCTACTCCTTTTCTTCCATGTCAGCCACGTAACCATCCTTCAGACTCATCCTAACATGAGTACGAGCCAATAGTTGTTCTAAAATTCCAAGCGTGTCATAGTCACGAGCAACCATCTCTCTCATGTGATCCAAAGACCTCACTGCATCTCCCCCCTCTCCTAATGCCTCCAGCTCAGCTATCAACCTCCGCTTCTTACTCAGTGTCATCCTAAGCCCAAAACAAAGATCACGCATTAACCCAGCAAAAGATTCATCTTCAGTACACGCTCGAGTAAATACCACCTTCATCTTATCCTGCAGACAAGATGAATTGGCGACCTCTGTTAACTTATCCAATATCAAAAAAGCAGCCATGAAAACCAAAAATACTGAAAGACTATAGATGTAACTATGATACTAGAAGCTATAACAGAATTGAGATATAAATAGCCAAACTTAATTACCTTTACTCTTGCAAGTAGAAACTCAGAAGGCATCAATGCAAAGGGAGACGATGAGCCTCAAAATCATTAATACCTACACAAACAGTTAAGACAGACCTATCAATGACATTTAACTAAAATTCTAAACATTTTGTAACTCCTTAGGCTTTTAGTTAGTAAATTAATGAAGCATGAATTTTGTAACTGCAGTTACTTTACCTTAGTAAACCATTTAGGGTCAATGTGACAAACAAGTATACCCATACCCCAATAGACCCATACCAACTGAACAAAAAGGAAAAACAGACTTGCTGCACTTCCTTATCTGCAGCCCAAATCTATATCAACTATAACTAAACAATAACATATTATTCATACATTCAATGTTCAGTCTTACTCTGGATTAAAGGCACCTTAGATTTCAACAAATGCACCAAAGGAAAATGACAACGATGTCCTAAAGACTACATTCCAGGATTACAAAGAAGCATCTATCTGACTTTTGGACAGACAAGCAGAATAGCTTCTTACCGTTAGTTATTGTATTACTACAACAGATAGTCTAAGCACTTTACAGAAATAAGAATTGTTTTCCTTAGTATTTATCACGCACACAATGATATGATGCTTGCCAAAAAATACACATTCACAGGTTGTACTTACTCTTGACAAACAAAAAGCACCTGCAGGTAGCAGACTCTACTACACCAAAAAAACTTGCAAATGAGTAGTCCTGTTCATATCTACTACATGTGCAAAACCATACAAAACTAAACACACCCTTTCCATTTATTTAGTTCTATCACACTCTCGCATCATTTGTAGAATGCGAATTATAGAACACGATATGTTATAAACGTCCAATTATAACTCAGGAAAAACAAACATCCACCATCAATCCTATCTACTTGCAACTTAGACACATAATCAAAAAGCAATCCAAAAAACAATAGCGTAACACTTTGAATAATAACAAAAGCAGTATATGCACAGGACACAGATTTACCATCTCACAAACATAAATAAAATAAGCATAACACATATACAAAAACAGAAGTGACACTTTCATTTACATTTAAACCATAACCTTATCATTCATATGATCTTAATATCAAAAGTTCCCATACATCAACCTAAACTTTAAACACAAATCATAACTAAAAATACACATACATACTTAACAACATCACAGAACAAAAGAAACAACAAAACCCTTCCATAAACAAACCTAATCGCCTCCTCCATCACTTCCACATGTCCTTCCTTCATGCTAATGACCTCCTAGGCCTGAGCAATCAACGCATTTGATGACATCAAATAAAGCCACTTTTATAGCTTCATTTATCCCTTTAAATACCCCATTATAATAATTATGCAAGAATGTACTTAATCGTTTAAATTTGAAATTTGCAGTAATTATAAGGTAACTATTGTGAAGATTAGAAAAAAGGCCACGCATTCGGATTTAAAACAAAAAAAGAAGAAATCTGAAGATATTGTTTTCTGACTACCAATACGCCCATAGCCATCAAGGAAAATACGCTTATTTGTACCTGGCACTTCATAAGAAACCATGAAGAACAAAGACCTATACGTCGTATCTAGGAGATATAATACGCCATATCCAAGATATAGTAATTAAATATTCTGGAAGATATTAAACGTGGTCCCTACTCCAAGAAACCCCCAATACGTCGTATTGATCTCAACCAATATGGTGTATCGACCAAATTCCAGACACTATAAATAGAAAACCTAAAAATGAGTTTTAGGTGTGCTTGATCATATTTTCGATACCCTAACCACAAAAGTCAATTTTCAGAAGACAAAAAGAGCAGAAGAGGTCAAGCAAAGCTTCTAATTTCGTAGAAAACACCTTGTAATCCCTATACTCTTATAATCGTTTAATTTTTGGCATCATTCGTTTAACTCAGTTAGTTTACTTTGGTTAATTGATTATTCTTATATTAATTATAATGGTTAAGGGCTAATACCCTTGGGTATTAGCCATGATTATGAAGATTTAAATGTTTGGTTTGTTTATATTGATTGCTTAATTTATCGTTGGTTATTGATTATGTTTATCAATTTATACTTTTTATAGTGCTTAATATGGCGACCCATCATTTACTAATCTAGGAATGCAAAATATCTCGCTAGCTAGATGTCAGGATGGCTCTCCATATCCACAATTTATATATCTAGGGTAACAGGATCACAAATATTGACCTATCTTTACCATTGGTTTATGTGAACAAGTTGGACTAGCAGGTGACCTAGGATTAACAAATAACATACTGATTCCTTCGGTAAAGACTCAAACAGTGGACTACTATTATATAAAGAGCCGTTAAGCAGTAAGTAGGTAAAGTCTCGATGAGCTAGGGTTTAATAAGATCACCATTATTAATCTCTTAAGATAGATTATAATCAGCAAATAGAATGCTTTATGCGAATGCATTTAATTGTGACATAATTCTTACTGTCCTAGTTTTTAGAAAAAGTACCCCCGCCTAAATCTTTGAATGATATGCCATCTCGAGATAAGCACTCATTTCACTAAAAAAAACAAACCTGACCTTCCTATTTTAATTAATTAATCATGGTTTAATACAGTTTTCTTATATTTGACTAGATCGCTGTTTTATCTTTTAATTATCTGTTTGCGTGTGTTATTGTGTTTTAAATTGATTTAAGTCACCACCAAACCTGTGCCAGTCTCTCAGACTGAAAACCCCCCTTTATCCATTTGAACTAGGTTTAGCATAGGTTTAACATAAATTATAATTAACATAGTTTAAATTAACTTAATTTAGTTAACCAAAATATTGATAGAACTATAAGATTAACACTCTCGTTCTTAGTAATCGACACCCTACTTATCAACGAAGCTACATTTGATCGGGTACACTACCCGTTAAAATGTTATTTTAGGTAAAGTCAGCAAAATATAAATGTAAAACTTGATAACAAATAAATACCTAACTACGACGACACATCAAGTTTTTAGCGCCGTTGCCAGAGAGTAAAGTTGTTTAATGTTTATTTTTTTTAATATTTTGGTTTTAACCTTAGATTAACTTAACCACTAGAATTAGTGTAATTTAGATTAGTTTAAATTTTCATCTTTTATTTGTTTTTTTGTATTTTTGTGTTTGCTTTTGTTTGGTTCTTTGTGAGTATTTTCAGGTAGGTTAAAAGTATGAATTCAATCTAACCAATGAAAGAATACCATCGAGCTCATGCTAAAAGCTTTAAGCGTGGTCAAACGTTTAATTGGAAAACTCTACATACGTAAGTATATGGTGATAATCATGATTTTTTCACAGTTTAAACAGATTTCCACTATCGTCTACAATGATCATTGACATCAAATTGAGAATGTTTCACCCCGAACCCAACTTAAGTATTTATAATGCGAATTAAAACTGATTTGATTTTAGTATATCATTCTATTCTGACGACGAAGATTATACTTTTATATGCGACAAGGATTCGTTTTCTTATAAATTAATTCCTGTCGATAATTTGAAACCGAACGGTAAATGACCATATTGAAATCAATACTGAATTGTGTTCGGAAAACATTGATATCAAACCAATGGATAGTGTTGTTTGCATAAGCAATGATACCACTCCCGTTGAGTCTATGAACATTTAGAGATAAATCATGACAAAAAAGTAACTTTCAGAACGGTAATTTAATCTAATTATTAAAATGAAAAAGTCTGATAGAGTGTTTTATTTACAAAGGGAAGCCATTAATTTTCATAATTAAAAATCTATATGTGTCGTTTAGTATTCCTTTCGACCCCAAACGGTTTTATAAGGATGGTGTTTACACAAGAAGGATGCGGAGGCCAAGGTACGTTTTTATATACTTTATTAGATTAAGGTAAATTGGTCTCCAAAGATAAATACGGCGTATTGATTAAACACCTATACGCCATATCCATTGTTTTTAACCAGAGTTGACTTAGTCAACTATTTTGCCTAATACGGCATATTGAACAAACACCAATACGACGTATCAAGTTTGAGTATAAAAACCCAACTGATATGCTGGATCAGTTTTTCACTTATACTTTTCACACTCTCACAAAAAATTAACCACGCCCTAAAAATCTCAGAGATCATTTCCTAGTATTGTGTTTCTTCTTTTTCAAATCCTGATCACAAGGTAATAGGTTCGAATCCTTTACTTTTCTTTCTTTCTTTTTCTTTTGAATTATATTAGGGTTAGGGTTTATGATTCGGTTTGGGGATTTCGAGTTTTGCACTTAAAACTTTATGTGCATCCCCTTTCCATTGGTTATTAGTTCACTAGGTTGTGTGCTAAGGTTGTACTAGGATATTCGAGTCAAATGGGTAGAATGGGGGAAAACCTATTTCAATTTTTGACTATAACTCAATACAGCATATTCAGTAAAACGGATACGTCATATTGAGCAATTTTACCCTAAAATATAACCCCAATACGACGTATCCATTCACCTGGATACGACGTATTGAGCTTTTTAAAAACCTAAGATTTCCATACCCTATATGGCGTATTAATACCCAAATACGCCGTATCATGTTACCCGTATTGAACCAATACTCCGTATACCCTATACGTTGTATTGAACCTCTATCAGAATGTTAAAAGATTTTTTATAACCTATGTATTAAATATATTTAAGTTTGCAGTTATGGCACAACTACCAATTAGAGCTCAGAGACACCCGTGGCTCATATATGAGGTCGAGGGATATATTGACGAGATCGTTTAGGATTTCGAGTAGAGGCTAGCTGGGATATTCAGTAGGAGGATACATCGGGTGCAAGTTTTGGATTTCGAGGGATTGACAGAGGAGATGGATATGTGTGACAACCGGAGATTTTTCCTAGGTTATAGTATCCTAAAATACTATGACTATATATCTACATATTCCTATTCATTCAAATTTCTATAAGAAAACTCATAGTTGACTTTTGTTGACTTATTTTACACAAAATAGTTACGGTTTAACCGATTGTCAAAATATCGAATATTATTATTAATACGCACCTTGAGTACAAGTTTCTATTTCTAAAAGACTATGGTCTACATTTTAATCACTTACCGGGAAACCTTCGCCGTTACAGCAAAAAAACTGCACACAGCGCGTACCGGTACGACCAAAAAGTCAAAACTCATCTAAAAATCTCAAATAAGTAGAATAAACTTATTATTAAGATTTATTTGATAATTTCATATAACGTTTGCATTAAAAACACGGAGTATTCGAAGTTACGTCTAGAATTAACGAGAAACAGAGAAAAACAACGCAAGTCCGACACTAAAAAGTAACACTACAACCTCGAGTCAACGACCTTTAATATTTTAAATACACCTAAAACTTACTTAGAACATACGTTTAATTTGCAAGAAAACTTTTCGAGTCACGACGATTTACGAACAAAGAACGATATAGATTTTCGACACAAGACGAAAGGCATGGGATTCCATCCCATCTCCTAGTACCAATCGGACCCCATTGGGGAGACAACCAAGCTAAACTTTAGCTTGCACCTAGTCCTCCCATTTGGCTTATATGGATTCAAAACACACACTCTTTCATTCTTATCAAATCAAAAACTAGAAAAGTTCTCTCTTTTCTCTCTCTTCTAGCTCACGTTTCCAAAACCAAACACTACATAAATTAGAAATTTTTCAATCCTCAAAACAAGAACAAAGTATAAGAGCTTAAGGGTTCATATTCTAAATAGACGGGGTGTATTAAAAAACAAGTTTGGGTTGTTATTCAAGTTCCAAAATCCTCATTCAAATCCTCTTTTTGTAAGTATATTTGAAATTCTATAATTCTTGTACTTTTTAATATCATAAATAATGAATCTAAACACAGTATGTAGAATGCATTCTGTAAATTTTTTGTAACTTAAATTTTTTGAAAACCCCCCATGTAGGGTGCGTTTTGGTTCGAAATAAGAAAAAGGGGGAAGAAGATAAAAAATGTCACCTTTATAAAATGGTCTAAATGGTAAAATAACATTTAAGGTCTAAAAGGGCTTATTTTGGTTTTCGGCATAAGCTCTCCGATAGCTTATTTGAGTTTCATGGGCTTATTTGGGTCTCGGCCCAATAAGCAAACCCACAAGGTTTTGTTATTTTTGCTTATCCCATATTTGGCTTATTCGAGTGGCATATTTTATAGCTTATTTCATTTCTTATTCGACGTCGGGCTTATTGGATTCGCTTATTTCATTTTGGGCTTTGTGGTAGTCTCGGCCCAACAACCAAACCCAACAAGGGTTTTGGTTCATTTATTTCGAGCCCAATGGGCTTTAGCTTGGTATCGGCCCATTAAAAACGAATGTGGCTTATTTCGTGTTGCTTATTCTTATTTCGGCTTATTTTGTGTATTTACTTTGCGGCTTATTTTGTACTTATTTGGATTCAAGCTTACTAAAGCTCTCGGGCTTATACTTATTTGATTTGGGCTTATATAAGGCTCGACCCAATAAGGAAATAAGCCACAACTTATTTTCCTTATTGGCCATAACCTATTTTGTGCTTATTTTCTTAGCTTATTCGAATACTAAAAAGATTTCCGAGCTCATAAACTTATTTCTAGCTTATTTTCATATTTTTGAGCTTATTGGGCTCACGGCCCAATAAGGAAATAAGCCTCGGCTTATTCTCTCAACTTATTATTTTTGGCTTATATTGCTAGACATATTTCTAGCTTATCCTTATATCGAAGTACTTATTTAAATTATCATTTGCTTATAGGGCCTATGATTGGGCTTATTATATTTTTAGAGTGTTTATTGGGCTTGTGTAAAACTATCGGTCCAACAAGGCCTAATGACCTCTTGGCTTAATTTTGAGTTGTTGGTCTAACTTATTTTGACATATAAAGAGCTTATTAGCTTATTCTATTACTTATCGATCTATTTTTTGACCTGGTTATTTATAAAATACTCATTTGGGCTTATTGGGCCGGGAAGCCCAATAAGGATTAACTAGCACTCACTTTTATACAATTGGATTTACTAAGAACCTTTTAATGGGCCATAAGACCCAATAACTAATGGACTAAAATGGAAAACTAAATATTTAAAAACTCATAATAGACCACAAGGCCCAATAACACATGGACTACACATTAAACATAATGGACTTTGGTTTAACAATTTGATGGACTCGTGAATTTAAATTAGATTGAACATGTATAAGATATACGTAATATTCACATTTGGACTAACATTGGGCTTTTGAGCCCAAAAAATGAAAACAAGTAAATATAAATGTTAAGACGGATTTTGATCAACTTATACTCATACAAACTTAAAACGATTAAAATGGTCCTTTGAAAGATGTGTTTTGACAAAACATTCCGTAAACGTGGATTTTGGCATTTTGCCGGAAAACTATTAAATTTGGAATAGTGGTTGAAAATAAGGTTTGGAAACCTTGGTAAACTTTTACAAACAGACGGGTCATGCTGAAATTTTTATAAAATATCATACACTTAGAAAATATCTTTGAAAACTTATTTTCATAAGGTTCGGCAAAAGGACAAAATTTACTAATCATTAAATAATAATTTAGATTTAGTAAACGTTTATACTAAATTATCATCAGCAAACTAATAACTTTACTTATAATCATAATAAGAACTAATTTCTAAAAATCTCGATAAGAAGAAAAAATAATAAAATATTATTATTTTAATACCCGACTAAAAGACGAAAAAACATGATTTTTACGTAAAATTTCTAACACCTATTTTGTGCAACAACAACATTATAATGCCTATATTAACGATGTTTTATCAAACTAACGCGGGGTAATGGGTTAATTTCTAAAACATGTCCAATTTTATTTTATTTTATTTTATTTTTATTTTATTCTATTAGCCTTAAATCCTAATTCTTTTACTCTTATTTCTTATATTCTAATCTATCTTAATCCTTAATTCTACGACTCTTAAATCATCTATTTACATTACTATTTTGTTTCTTAATTTCTAATATATCTAGATCCTTAGTTCTATGATTCTTAAATCCTTTGTTATTATTAATATATGTATTTCTTAAATTCTAATTTAACTAAATTCTGTAATATTAACCCCTAGGAATTCCCATTAGACTATGATTCTTAAATCCTTTTTGTTTTTAATTTATAAATAGATGTATTTTTTACTAATAAATTTCCCTAAATATAAACTAAATTCCCCTGTGATTCCTAAAAAATTTACCTTAAATTTTCCTTATTATATTTTCCTCGATCCCGATTTTTTCCTTAACACTCATATCGTTTTGCGACTATCGTATCCAAACTCAATTAAAATCTCTCGGCCATATAATTCTGGTATTCCCTTCCTTGAAACCCCATTTCTCGTCCGAATCCCTTCCAGTTTAAATACTCATAATAATTCCCCAATGGTTTGTAGAAAATACCAATTCCAATTTCCTCAAGAGTAAATAACTTTTATAATCCGTCCAACCTTTGACCTAAGTTTCCCATCAAGTCCCCCCAAAATTACTGAAATTGAAATTAATGTTTAATATTAAACAAAATTAAACAAGAACCAGATTTTTTTTACAAACTC
Organism: Tanacetum coccineum; assembly: GCA_026074375.1. Lineage (NCBI taxonomy): Eukaryota > Viridiplantae > Streptophyta > Magnoliopsida > Asterales > Asteraceae > Tanacetum > Tanacetum coccineum. Next base: position 19,605 of record BQNB010080394.1, read on the forward strand.
CTAATGCAAACCGCTTGTTACAAATAGGATGTTTCCCGTAAAAATAAAAATTTTACTAAGGTAAAAATTTATTAAATAGGGTCCCGGATGGTCCGGGGTAACCCGTTTTAGCCCACGTTATAGCCTTAGCCGAAATCCATCTACATTTTTTATCTTTACCAATTACCATATGTTATGACGGTGGAGTTTCTCGTAGCCCCATTATTTTAATAATCCATTTTTTCCGATGGGGGAAAAATCACTACACCCCACCCAAAATCTATTTCAACTACTTGTTTTAATTACTGTGCCCCAAAACCTTTTTTAATATTCCCTTTTTGGACTATGCTATAAGCCTTATGGAAATGTGTGTGTGAAAATGGCTTATGTTGGAACCACTATATGAAATGGTATGTGTAAACAAACTAATGTTGAAAATGCTAATGTGTAGATACTTATAAAGATCTATTTAAATTGCGACGTTTCCATTGTGAATTCTCTGCACCAACCACTATTTAGCCCCCTAAAGTATAGGGTTCCCAGCTAGTAGGTCGATAGGTATTCCCCCCCGGGAGGACTATAAGTGCGCCAGGGATTCTATTGTTTTTTTGTAGAAATAAAAAGGTATTGGGTTGAAAAAATACCCTGAATGATGAATAGTTTGATGTGGTTGTTTTGATGTGTTGTTGATTTAAATACTGTTATATGCATTCTACTTTCATATTGCACAAACTATCCACACTTATATTCTAGCACAACAACTGGGTTTATTCTAAACCTACGAGCTCACCAACATAATGTTGACCTTTTTGAGTATCGTTTTCAGGTGATCAGTATTAGAAATTGGAGGTAAAGGAGTATAAGATTTTACAATGACCTCAATACCTTTTTCCAAGGACACGCATGCATTTCGTATTAAAGTTGAAATAAATGTAACTTTGTAAACTAAATTCTCGATATTAAATTTTGGTGTAATCTTATATTTTGTGCGATATAAATCATTGTGTCGCATCCCGTGTTTCCGCTTCTAGCGGAGGTGTGACAGTATGAGTATGGATGCTAGGCTAAGCATGGAGCACACTGATGCTTAGAGACATGTGGTTTTCACCAACCACGCTTGGAGGAGGCTGTTTGAGATTAGAGGATCGTTGGTGAGAGAGCTGATGCTGTAGGTTTGCTGACACGATATTAGATTTGGAGGATGATGGTACTTTTAGTTTTTAGTTAGGAGGGGCTAGGAGACAGATGAGTTGGAGGCATTTTATTTTGGCTCTAGGTTTGTACACTGGTGAGGAGATTGACACTGTTAGATTTAGAGCATATTAGGATGGGAGCTCTAGGGTCATTGCCTTTAAGGGCGATATGAGGGGCTACTAGGATAAGATCTCGTCTTCTGGGGATTTCCTGACTACTGTCCCTTCTTATATTCAGATTAGGGATCCATTGAGGAGGTTGTGTCACTGTTTGATTGCTCATACTATAGCTGGGAGAGGACATGCACCTTAAAAGGTGACCCGTACTGACCTATATTTTATAAGAAGCATGGACTGGGAGCCAGTGAACCTCCCCTATATATTGGCACATTACTTATTTAGGCATGCTGAGGGGAGGAAGCAGGGAGCTCAGATGACTGGGGGACATTTCATTGGATGCCTTACTGATTATTTTGGCTTGCTTACTGAGGAGAGATTGTAGGGGACGACTATGGTGGTCCGAGAGTTGATTGAGATTGACATGGACGAGCTGGTGAGGCTGCGTATTTGTAATAGATTGGGAGACACCTAAGCTTGGGTAGCGCCAGGTCTAGAGAGACAGTAGTTTGTTGTGGTTGGATCCCGAGAGGATGTTGAGGGTGCTTATGCTAAGGTTGAGGGTGACCAGGCTATTTCGGCACGCGTACAGGTACCTCAACCACCTCTTGCTGCTGCCCAAACTAGGACTATGCCTTAGAGGGTTGCGAGGCTCGGGGAGGAGGTGCACGAGTTACGACAGAGCATTGTAGGCCTGGGTAGAGTTGTTGACAGATCGATCACTTATCAGTCTAGGTTCGCTACTTAGATGATCAGTTGCATGACTCAGCTGATGGATGCTCGCGGTCGTACCTACCAGGATTTTGACATCACTTTTGTCGGTAGCTCACAGATGCCATACCAGAGGCGTACCCGATAGAGGACTGGTGAGGCCAGTACCTCGGCAGCCCCACACACAGCCGACCAGCCCGACCTTTGATCTCTCTCCCTTACTCTTTTAATTTTTATCTTTTGTGGACATGTATTGTATATTATTATCATGATGTATGTAAACTTTAACTGCTTTTATCTTTTTGATGTATAATATGGTATGACACTTTTGGTTCACTTGTGAAAGATAGAATGAAGCCTGGCAGTAAGTTCAGCAAACACGTTTGATTGATGTATCATGGATTCAAGATTGGAAACAAAAAAAAGGGTGTGCATGAGATAGAGTGTTGAGATGACGTAAAGGAGCTGAAGAAAAGTCTAACTTAAAGACTTTTCCGTAAAGGAAAGTGATTCTCGGGAGACAACCCAGACTGTTTTTAATATATTTTATCGAGTCTGTCTTCCCAGACATCAATATGGTGTATCCGCTCCATACCATACGGCTTATTGAATGTCTGGACGTTATTAGTCCTTTATTTTCTATATTTAAAACATTATTATCAGTTTTGTCTATACGGCGTATTCATTATATGATACGACGTATTTGGAATATTGACCCATATTCAGATACTATTTGCAAGTTTCAATACGGCGTATCCTGCTTTTGGGATACGGCGTATCGACTTCTTGTATAGTTTTTTAGTTTTTATTTCATATTAACCAAGAATACCGAGATACGTTTGCATGGTTTTCTTATATCTGGCACGGGACCTCGCTGGAAAGAAATCGACAACGTTGGTGGAGTATCTATAATCTGGAATCTTATGTGTGATGTAGTCATGCTGGAATTCAGACGCATTTACAACACACATTCTTGCTCATATACTCAACATGGAGAATCATATCGAGCAATTATCAGAGGAATTTCTCATTCTAATTCTTTTATTTCTCGTTTTTAACTATTATTTTTATACAACGAGGGCATTGTATAATTTAAGTGGGGGGGGGTGAGAATTAGAACGTTACTTGTCCTATTTTTCACATTAATATGCTTAAATTTAAAAAAGTTTCGAGCATACTTTTGTGAAATTACTAGTTGCATAACCTGCACACAAAACCCTTATTAGATATTGTGAGGATTCAGCTTTATCCGTTTTCGAATATTTACCCAAAATCCTACAAAAATATGAGTGTGCCGGTGATGTTGTAGACTTTAGAACTTGGCTTGGTATATCTATTTGAGACCAAAATAACGAGTACTATGGATTTAGATGGAGTAACTTGTTTAAATTGGTAAATTTCTAGGATTACACTCAAAAAGCCTATATATGTTGCGTTATTAACTAACCAAACCGGTTAGTTAACCCTCGTATAAACCCTTTGTTTACTATAATTTTAAGAGTAAGATTCCCTAGAAAAACCAGTAGAGCCAATGCTTTAGGATAACACCAACTATTTGTTTCGTTACACATTTACACCTTAGCCTATCCTGTTAGATTAATTCCATTTATCAGTTGCTAGTTGCTTTAAGTGTAAAATATGTATTTTCTATGTCTTGTGTCATTTTCTATCTCTAGAATGGTTGGAAAAATTGCACATTGCAACTGGGAATGTAAAAGTATTTAAACTCATGAATTTTTACTACCATCATAATTATTCATACATCCGAAGAATGAAGAATTATGAAAGAAATTATCCGGAGTTATTATGATCGTGAAGATGGTGAAATTACACAAGATTCGTAGTGTAATGATTAAAAAAATAAAAAATAAATCAGAAAATCACTGCAAAAAAAAGAGGAGGAAAGTTTTTAAGATAGTCGGTTCGTTAAAGCTTAAACCGATGGTATTATTTAAATGATTGATTATTCGTTGATACGTGATTATAAATCAACGATGTAAAATTTTGTACAAAGTGGTATATATCGCCACTTGATTTTGTAAAAGTATGTATAGTATGGATGATTGGGAAGTTGACCGTTACGGGAACGCCAACTTAGGTTGTTTTTGTTAATCTATGATGAAGACTTTTGTCTAAATATTTTTGTGTCTTTATCATGGGAACGGTCGGGAAAGTATCTAGCAACTTGTACCTTATTTGTTTAGACTTAATCTATTTGTTTTGTAAATTTTTATTTAACAACAGTTATTTCCCTTTCCTAATCCTTATCCTTGGGTCTTACTCGAATGAGGATGCGAGCAATCACATATGTCTATTCCGTCGTTACGGCCATGTATGTGTCATTTTGTCCGCCTTGTTGGTTTATTACTTTTGGAGAAAGGATTAGAAGATCCATACCCTATATCACTCTTCGTCCTAACCCTTGGTTTTACTCGAGTGAGGGAATTGAATGCAATCATGTATGTCTATTCCATCGTTATGGATGTGTATATGTGGTTTGTCGCCCTTGCTGGTTTACGACTTTTGGTAAAGACTACTAGTCCTATTCTTTAGCTTATTCGAGTTAAGGTTCGAATGCAATCATATGTGTCTATCCTATCGTTATGGGTGTGTATGTGTGATTTTGTCACCTTTTGTTGAATATTGGTATCGATAGAGATTAGAAAGAGTGATCAAACCTTTTAATCTTTTTAAACCTAATTTACCTTTATAAACTTGTTACTCCTTAGCTTTAGTGGTGGAGATGTGTATTCTTGCCAAGCTTATGATAGAACACTCGTCACGACCGAGAAATTGAGCAAATTAGTTACATGTTACCACATAGATTAGTCAAGTGATTTGAGTGTTTTCATATTCCTATTTCGTGAGGTGTTTGGTTGTGTACTGGTAATTGAACGAATAAATGCCTAAAGAAAAATCCTTTGGGATACATTTTCATAAATTTCTAAAGGCTACTTGAGAACAAGTAGGATTCAAGTGGGGGGATATTTGATGACATCAAATAAAGTCACTTTTATAGCATCGTTTATCCCATTTAAATTACCCATTTTATATAATTATTGCAAGAATTAATACTTAATCGTTTATATATGAGATTTTCAATAATTATGGAGTACTTTGTGAAGATTAGCAAAAAGGCACAAATTTCGGAGTTTAAACGAAGAAATCTGAAGAATATTGTTTTGACATCCAATACGCCGTATCCATCAAGGAAGATACGACGTATTTGTGCCTGCACTTCACAAGAAACCACCAAGAACAAAGACCTATACGCCGTATCCAGGAGATCTAATATGACGTATCCAAGATATAGTAATTAATTATTCTGGAAGATATTAAACGTGGTCCATACTCCAAAAAACCCCTAATACTTCGTATTGATCTCAACCAATACGGCGTATCGACCAAATTCTAAACACTATAAATAGAAAACCTAAAAACGATTTTTAGGTGTGCTTGATCATATTTTCAATACCCTAACCACAAAAGTTGATTTTTAGAAGAGCAGAAGAGGTCAAGAAAAGCTTCTAATTCTATAGGAAACACCTTGTAATCCCTATACTCTTATAATCGTTTGATTTTTGGTATCATTCGTTTAACTCGGTTAGTTTACCTTGGTTGATTAATTATTCTTATATTAATTACAATGGTTAAGGGCTAATACCCTTGGGTATTGGCCATGATTATGAAGATTTAAATGTTTGGTTTGTTTATATCAATTGCTTAATTTATCGTTGGTTGTTGATTATGTTTATTAATTTATACTTGTTTATGTGCTTAAGTATGCGACCCATCATTCAACTGGATCTAGGAATGCAAAATATCTCGCTAGCTAGATGCCGGGATGGCTCTTCATATCCACAAATTATATATCTAGAGTAACAGGATCACAAATATTGACCTATCTTTTACCATTGGTTTATGTGAAACTGTTGGACATAGCAGAGTGACTCAGGATAACAAATAACGTACTGATTCCTTCGGTAAAGACTCGGATGGTGGACTACTAGTATATAAAGAGCCGTTAAGCAGTAAGTGGGTAAAGTCTCGATGAGCTAGGGTTTAATAAGATCACCATTATTAATCTCCTAAGATAGATTATAATCAGCAAATAGGATGCTTTATGCGGATGCATTTAATTATGATAGAATTCTAAGTGTCTAGATTTTAGGAAGAAGTACCGCCTAAATCTTGGAATGATATGCCGCCTCGAGATAAGCACTCATTGCACTAAAATAAACAAACCTGCATTTTAATTGGATTAATCATTGGTTAAATACAGTTTTATTATATTTGGCTAAGGACCGCTCTTATCTTTGTTTATCTGCTTGCGTCTTGTGTTATTGTGTTTTAAATTGATTTAAGTCACCACCAAACCTGTGCGGTCTTCTCAGACTGAAACCCTCCTTTATTTGTTAGAACTAGGTTTAGCATAGGTTTAACATTAATTAGAATTAACATAGTTTAAATTAACTTAATTTAGTTAACCAAAATATTGATAGAACTATAAGATTAACGCTCTCGCTCTTAGTGATCGACACCCCTACCTTACTAATAAAGCTACATTCTGATCGGGTAACTATGAGTTAAAGTGTTGTTTTAGGTAGTCAGCACGATTTAAATGTAAAAACTTGATAACAAATAAATACCTAACTACGACGACACATCGACATTCAACGTGCAAGCTTATTGTTTTCACCCTCCATGCTTTCTTTCAAACAATGCAAACTATCATACACCTCCAATTTATCAGGCATTGCCTCCAACTTAGTAATCATAATATGTAAAGCTTGATCACGGACTAAATACAATTCAAATTCAAAACCCGCTCAGTCAAGCAATTCAAACTCTATTAATAACCTATGAGTTTCACGCAGACTCCTGTGGTCGAAATCCAATATACAACTTGCCTAATGCAACCAAATTTTTTGCGCATTGTGAGACCAAAAGCAAACTAAACCTACACATGGAAAACAACCAAAATCCGTACAACACTAAATCTCCACATATCAGACAACGAAAAACAATTCAAAGACAACAACATTCAACACTGCCCAATTCTCAGGAGCATAATTTTTTTCTTCAACGCATCTAACAAGTACAAAACTCGAATCATTAAGCATGACTAACACTTGATAACAACTACAACTTGATAGTTTTGAAACTGAACTAAACGTCAAAGAAACAAACAAATAGTGTATCCTTAATGAAACTCAAACAATCCATACTGCCTCACAATTAACAAAATAACTTGCAGATATCTTGCAACTCAATGACATTCCTCAACTGACCATCTGAATCCTATACGGCATAAAACATTGTCTCCTAACAATTACAAGGTGTTTGGCATTGTGGATTCAAGTGGTTTCACAACCTATAGGTAACTACACAGTGGGATAAAACACTGACTTACTGCATTACACACATCAATTGCTTTTTAGATGATAATCCAAACCTTAAATAACAAACTCAACTAACAAACATTCATCACACAAACTGAAACACAATAACCATAATAGATAAACAAAAACATAAAGAACACATTGATTTAGATTAACACCATAACATTAAGATTCATTTAAAACCATATGATTCAAAGAGTTTCCATACATGCTACAAAGTACAAACAAAAGCTACCATTTTGAAATAATTAACATACTTAAAAAATCACCACTGGAACAAAAGCCACCACATCTACCTTCCATAGATAGAGTTTATCGCTGCATTCATGATCTCCAAATGCCTTTCTTTCACACTGATATCCTCCTCTGCCTTAGCAATCAGATCATTTAAGGCCATAAGCTTATTGTCCTCAGTACGCCTGTCATCCCTCAAACACATCAACGTATCATAAACCTCATCCTAATCTTTCATGGCTTCCATCTCGACAATCATAACATTAATCCTAGCCAGGCGGTTCCTCGCGTTCTGGGCTTCATCGCGTTGGCGGTTAACAAAACGACGGGCTTCCGCAATTTGCTGCAAGATGAAGAATTTCATGAATTTGGGGACCTCCGTCTCACCACTGAACTCAACAAGTTCATCGAATGCACGCCTTGCAACTGCATTTGATGGTCCAGGAGCTGCCATTGATACAAAATAATGTAAAACTTTGATTTTGTATACAAATAGGTTTTTCTGGAGTAACTGATGAGAAACCCTACCAAATGGAAGTTTATAAAGAGGTTTTTGTGGTAGAAAAGAGAGCAAAAAACCATCATGGCAACGGAACGTCAGATGGTTAGAACATGATCAAATCATTTAAATGAAGGGAAATAATAACCCACTACTCATGGAATGCACAAAATAAACCCTCCCAAATTCTAATAGACACAAACTAAATCCTCCAACTTTTGGAAACGCAAAAACTAAATCACTCACAATAATATATTAACCAAAAAAAGAACCCTCAAGAACACAATCTCTTACATTACCGGACTAAGAACATAATGACCACTTTTGCGCTACATTACGTTTAGCTAACGGTCAATAAGAATGTCAAACACAAGCAACTCAAAAGGAAAGCGTGAAACATATCATGTATAAATTTATATATTGCTTCAAATACAGAAACTAAAACCCTTAACATTGTATCAATATATTACAGGTTGTGCATTAACTCAGGTTCAATTGTAACTATAAAATAAACATAACTTATACACAAGCGTTTTAACACATTACATATTATTACGGAGCACTTTCATTTTCCCCAAAGACCAAGCCCGGTGCAACGCATGGGTCGGCATGCCTCGTATTATTATAAAAGGTTGACTTGAATATGATGAGGCTAACCACTTTTCTCAACATGTATCTATTATGATTTTTTGATCGCTAATAATTTTGGTTCGTGATTGTCAAATATTATAATTTGATTTAGTATAAAGTGTCTTAATATTTTAGAACGTAAGTTTATGTAATTCGGTTGATAATCTAATGGATAATGGTAATTTCTAGATGTTGCAACATGGGCAGTTCAGAGGGATATTAATCAAAATGCTTGGTAGTGATGGTGGCCAGGAGGCTTGATGATGGTGGTAGCGGCCGGTGGACTTGAAATGTAAAAATTAACGGATGATCGTTAAATATTTAACAGAAATACTTAAATTGGCCAAAAAAATAAGTTGAACGCCTTTTTATGCAAGAAAAAAAGTGTGATACTTTAATTAGGAATGACCCTTAAGTTGAGTTCATTTTTATGTCATTTGCTCAATTGTAATTCAGTCACTACAATTACATCAAGTGAGGAAATTCAGATTACATAGGAAGTTTGATGAAAAGTTTTGCATTACGTTGTAATTCAAAATTGTTATACTTTAAAACATCAGTATTTATAAATTATTATTGTTATTATTATTATTATTATTATTATTATCATCATCATCATCATTATCATTATCATTATTATTATCATTATTATTATCATTATTATTATTATTATTATTATTATTATTGTAGAACCGTAAAGGGAGGGGTGAATACGGTTTTCTTGACTTCTTTGAAGTTTATAAAACTTCAAGTCTCGAAAGAGCCGAGTGGTGTGATGATCTACTTAGCAAAGAATCAATAAGTAGATAGAGATATAGAGGAAGAAAGACACCACAATATATACTGGTCCGGGAAGAGGGGTTTAGTCCTTCCGTACGTCCAGTTGCGAATCCACAACACATATACTATAATAGTATAATCCTTATGGTGGACTCTAAACCGTATTACAATTTAACTCCACCGATATGCACAAAGATCGGCGCTCACAAAGAAGAGTTACTACCTACAGTATTCCCCCCTCGGAATCCACCCCTAAAAACTCGTGATTTGACTTACCCTCTAGGATCACTTAAATCGACTAGGACCACTAAGAACTTCACATTGGAATTTTACCAAACCCCAACTAGATCCCCAATGATATAGGCTTGATCACTAAGATACAAGACTTCCCTTACATACAAATTGAATAAAAAGTTGATTGTTCAAATCAAGTCATAACCTAACTTAGAGACTCGATTTAAAAGAAAGGGTATGAGAAAGAAGACTCTCGACAAAACACACAAGTATGGATCAGGTACTTGTGTGGCTCTCGTGCGAAGATGTGTTCACTTCAATAGAATGATGATATGAGAAGATTAGAACACTTTGATGTTTAGAATTAAAGGATAGGAGAAGAGAAAAGTTAGGAAGAAAGAATGGCAAGAGGTGAGGAATACAAAGGCCAAGGGTGGGTATTTATAGGCCAAGGATCCCAAAATGTGATGTGGAAATCGTAGAGAGGGGGGGTGAATACGTTTTCCTTTTAAAATCTTAAAAATGTTTCGTATCAAATCACCGATCAAGCGTGATATAATATGAA
>BQNB010080395.1:5880-29948 GCA_026074375.1 Tanacetum coccineum
GTCTGCCAATTATAAGTTCGTATTATGAGGCTTGGTTACTAAAACCCTATTCAGAACATAACAAGCAGTATTAACTGCTTCAGCCCAAAATACAGTAGGTAGAAGTAAGTCTGCTAGCATAGTCCTAGCAGCCTTAATCAGAGTCATGTTCTTTCTCTCAACAACTCCATTTTGTTGTGGAGTTCTGGCAACACTAAATTCCCTTTTAATCTACAGAATTCATTCATTTCCCTGTTTTTGAATTATGTCCCATTATCATACCTTATTACTTTAACCTTATGGTTTAATTGGTTTTCTATTTCTGTTATAAATCTCTTAAGAATCCCACTTGTCTCATCCTTAGAGGCTAAGAAGAAAACCTACCTAAACCTTCTAAAGTCATCAGTCACTACAAGGCAATATGTCTTATGGTTGATACTCCTAACAGATGTTGGACCAAATAAGTCCATATGCAACATCTATAAAGGTTGGCTAATAGAGCTCACAAGTTTGGCCTTACAGGAAGCCTTGTGTTGCTTTCCCTTTTGACAAGCAACACAAGTATGGTCATTATCAAAAATCTTTAAAGGAAGACCTCTTACAAGGTTTCCCTTCACAAGTTTATTCATTGTTTTAAAATTCACATGACCCAGCCTCCTATGCCATAATTTAGACTCATCAATTATGGCTTTTGCAAACAAACAAGTTAAATCTCTAGAAGGAATAACATTCTTTAAATCAAAGCTGTACATATTGCTTTGCCTGGGAACTCTAAGCAGTACTTGACTTTCATCAAGTAGCTTAAAATAAGGAAACAAAACAAGACGTTCAGTTTTAGTGAAAAGAACACTGTTTTTCTTGTCACACATTTATAAGATAGAGAAAAGATTAAACTTTAGTTCTTCTATAAAAAACACATCTTTAAATTCTAACTTATCTGTTCTTATCTTTCCTTTTCCTATTAGCTTACCACCTCTAACACTTCCACCAAAAGCAACATAACCTCCATCAATGTCTTGATAGTCAGTAAGGAAGTCTTTGTTCCCTGTCATGTGTCTGGAACATCCACTGTCAAATATCCCTTTGTTATTCAAAGCTTGTTGTGGATTTCCCTATATAAAAGTAAGAGAGTCAGTGTCTCTTGGGGACCCAAGCCACTACTAACTTGAGTCTGCCTTGTGGATCTATATAATTTACTCTTTTTGAGACCCATGATCCACTATTGTCTTTGGAGACATTGTTTAAATCAGTCATTTTAGGTCTCCAAGCACAACCTGTTAAGGCCTTAACAGTAGTGACTCCAATTCCCTTAACATCACTAACTGCTGTTTGCCCAGCAGTATTAACACCATTTACTCTGACAGTATTAACTTTTTCATTTGAAATCCTGGTATTTGGTGTTGTTGATTTATAAAAAGACCTTCTAATAGGTGAATGAGACTTATGAAAAGCATTTGCTATTAATTTTGAAACATTCACTCTATTTGTATGGGTAGCGGTATTAACTGGTCTGAATGTACTAGTTGATGCTATTGCTCTTAGAGAGCTTTGCTTGGCAGCACTAACTGGTATTCTTCCAAACCTTGTTAAGACTGCAGATGGAACAAATTTATTTTGATGATTTATTCTCTGAGCACTATTCCAAACTGGTCTAATTTCCCTTTAACCAGTATTCTTTCCTATATTTTTCAAAACAGACTTTTTAGATATTCTCTTCTCATGAAATTTCACAGTCTTTTATTAGATGGCTGTAACTGCCACAAATAAAACAAGCTTTCTTTGTAAACCCAAATCCTAACCTTAGTTTTTGAGTCATTTTGCCATTCCAATCTCTTCTATCTACCTTAGGATTTTAAGTGATTATCCTAGGTTTTTCAGCTTGTTTAGGTTTAACAGATTCATTCCTAGCATTTGTAAACTTAATCCTTTTAAGACTAGGTTTGTTTGTTGCTTGCAAATCATTAGAATGACAAATGTCCTCATCATCACTAACCTAATCTTCAATGATAACTCCACTAGGCCTAACAGATTTAACTCTAGGCATTTCTACACTAGTATTGCTAAGTGGAGTGATACTTGCTTCAACTTGAGACACACTAGCACTAGTCTTATTTGATGTAGGCCTATAAACAGAATCAACTAATCCTGCAAAAGATAGGTCAGCTAGTGGAGGCATCTAGTTCCCAGTTAAAGGAGGAGGAACAACATGATATACATTATCCTTTTTGAACCTAACTTTTGTTTGATTGTCATCTCCATCACTTGAATGACTATCAAATATACTATTAAACAATTCACTACCACTTGAATCATTTTCATTTAATTGATCTCCATATCCTAGACCGGTTTTATCTTTAGCACTCAATTGACTATTAATCAATTTTTTAAAGTTTTTAGAAGATGTTTCAAATTGTTCTAGTTTAGCATTCAAATTGTCTTTTTCTCTTAAGGTTTCATCTAACTAATTTTTAAGTCTAGTGATAGCATTACTTTTGTCTTTTACTTCAAATTCTAAGACTGCAATCTTTTCTTCATAGACAGCTTCATTTTTTGATGAATAACTAATTGAGCCTCTACAGATTCCAGGCCTAACTAATAAGCTACAATTTCTAGATTAGCCTTACTAAGAGTTTGTTTCTATTCATCAAACTGTTTTTGAAGTTTTTCATATGTTTTTACACAATTTTTAGAACAAGATTGTACCTATGTGTCAGACCTTGAGGAGTTTGCAGTGTAGGCCATGATAGCAAACTTAGTTGGCTCATCTTGAGCTATATAATTCCAGTTATATCCCAGTCCATCTTGGACAATCAAAGCATTATCCTGAACAACCAATGCATCAGAGGTCTTTACTAGTACAGTCCTTCTGGTGTTGTCCCTGCTCCTATACCCTACATCTCCATTCCTTTTCCTTTGATTTCTTGGTGCTCTACATTCCCTTGCAAAATGGCCCCTTCTATGATAGTTAAAGCATTCAACCTTAGTTTTATCAAAACCTACAGGTTCTTTACCATTGAAGATTAACTTTCTTCCAGTCTTCTTATAAAATTGCTTAACCATCTAAGAAAGCATAGTCACCTACCATTTAAGGTCCATTTCTTCCAAATCATCATGATCAATTTGGTCCAGGTCTTCATTATCCAGTTGTGGACTATTTGACTGATTAGCAAAGAATGAGAACATTAGATCATCAGTATATGATGATGAAGAGGCTTGTCCCTAAGAATTATGGCCTGATGCAGTAGAAACACCATTAGCAGTATTAACTTCATTACTTCTGCTAGTGTCTTCTGCAGAGAGAAATGCCATATTCTAAGATTTTGAAGATGATCTAGAGGAACCTTTGATATCAGCTTCAAACACTTTTAGGTTATTATATAGATCATTAATATACAAATCATCTATACCATTTTTGTTCCTCATAATCAAGGCTACATTATTCCATGATAAAGGTAGAGCTCTTAAAATATTTTGATTTGCATCTTCATTAGAAATAGCTGTACCATAAACTTCTAGTAGGCTGATAAGTTTTTGAAACCTATCATATGCTCTATCTAGGCCATCTGTGTTAGATACAGAAAAGTTTTCAAATTATTGCTTTAGGACATTTTTCTGCATCTTCTTAGATTTAACATTACCACTAAACCTACTCTTAATAGCAGCCCACAGAGTCTTTGCATCCTTTATTGCATGGAACCTTAGCCGATACTCATCAGAAATAGCCAAAAGCAGAATGATTTTAGCTTTTCTTTCTCTTTGTCTTACTACTAGTGTTTGAGCAGTCTTTGGAGGTACTTTAGTTTCAACACCATTTTCATCAGTTGTTACTTGTATAGGACCATCACCATTCAAGATCACTTGCCACAAACTATAATTTGTGTTAGTGAGATACTGCTCCATCCTCATGCTCCAAAGGGTATACTCACCCTTCTTGAGGATAGGAACTTTTACAGTAAACACCATTTGAGGAGATTCTACTAGTGCTATTTGTGCTGCAGGTTCTTTAATAGACATTATGTATTATAGGAAGAGATCTAGATTTGATAAAGTTCTTCTTATTTAGAGTTTCTCCACAAGCTCTGATACCACTTGTGAAGTCCCAAATAAACAGATCTTCTTAGCTTGTTAAAGCTTAGTTAACCTGGATAAATCCAAACTAACTATAAAAGAAACTATGATTGTGAATACTACAAGTTATGCGGAATCTAACTTGTAATACTAAGAAGAACAATGAATACTAAACTTGAATATATTGATTGCAAATATTCTGCCTAGGTTACAGAATAACTAACTATGAATTAATTTTTCTAACTATGCCGTAGGGTTCTTTTTATACACTAAGGAAACCCTAATGGGCTTACAAAACGCGTTAAGTGATCATGTATATCTATTCCTAATATATCTCATGCATATCACATAAGTAGTACTAACTTCTTATACTAACAATACTAATAAACTAACATTTTGTACTGGCAGTACTAACTATAACTAAAAGTACTAACTATTACAACTAGCAGTACTAACTACTTAGTATATTTCTTCAGTCTTTAGCAGCAGTATCAATCTTGAACCAGTAATAGTAAAGTAGTACTGGCAGTAGTAACTCAAAATTCCCAACATGTTGACACGTTATATGTTGGTTATACTTGTATGTATATGGTAATGTGTAGAGTATGATAAGATTATGGGATTGGAAATCCTTATTATATCGTCTAATGTATATAAATTTTATCTTTTATAGAAATGGCTCCAAACCGATGAAGCAATTCCGGAAACGACGAAAACCCCAACATTGCTGCTATCATAGCGCAGCAGATGCAAAACATCATACCTCAGATTGTCATGCAAGTGACCAACAACATGAACAACAACAACAATAACAACAACAAAAACAATAAAAACAACAACAACAACAACAACAATAACAATGCAAATAATGGGAATGGTGGGAACAATAGATGTTCTTACAAGACATTCTTGGCTTGTAATCCCCGAGACTATGATGGAAAACGAGGTGCGATAGAACTTACCCGATGAATTGAGAAAATAGAGTTTGTGATAGACAATAGTGGATGTGCGGAAAATCAAAAGGTAAAGTATGCTGCATGTTCGTTCATAAATAAGGCCTTGACTTAGTGGAACATTCAGGTTCAGGAAAGGGGTCGTGAAGCTGCTGTAGGAATGACATGGGTTGAGTTCAAGGCATTGCTTGTGGAAGAGTTTTATCCAAGTAACGAAATGGAGAAGTTGGAGAGTGAATTTTAGAATCATACTATCGTTTGGGCTAATCATGTGGGGTACACAGATCGGTTCCATGAGTTGGCTAAACTAGTCCCACACTTGGTAACTCCTGAGTCGAAGCACATCGGAAGGTATATAAACGGTTTGGCACCTCAAATTTGTGGAATACTTTGAGCAACTCAACCAACCATGATACAGAGTGCTATTCTTAAGGCTGGAATACTTATTGATGAGGCGGGCCGTTGTGGTACATTGACAAGGAGTAGTGAGAAAAAAAGAAGTGGAAGAAACAAGTAAACAAGGAGGTTTATGGAAAGATAATAAGAAGGAAAAAGTGGGAAAAGGGTTTGTGGCGACAACTCCTCCTAGGAATGAAAATGTGGGCTCATATCCTAAGTGTGTTAAGTGTTCTGCTTATCATTCAGAAGGTGGACCTTATAGGTTGTGTTTCAACTGTTTGAAATTAGGCCACTTTGCCAGAGATTGTCGGGCGCCGGTTAAGCAGGTGGCGCCAATTAGTGATGTTAGGATGGGAAATAATCAAAGGGTTTGTTATGAATGTGGGAGCCCCAAACATTTTCGCAATACTTGTTCCAAGTTGAACCGAGCACCTGGTCAAGCAGGAAACCGTTTAGCTTTGGAGGGCAACCAAAACGCCCGGAATAATGGGAATCAAGCTAGAGGAAGGGCCTTCAGTGTGAATGCAGTCGATGCCCTGTAGGATCCTAACATTGTGGCGGGTACTTTCTCTTTAAACGATCACTTTGCTATTGTACTTTTTGATTCTGGAGATGATTTTAGTTTCATTTCCACTAAATTTGCGCCCTTACTAAATGTGAAACCTAGTATTGTAAGCCTTAGATATGTAATAGAAGTAGCAAATGGTAAGAAAGAAGAAGTTGATAGGATTATCCGTGACTTCAAACTAGAACTAGGAAATTACTTGTTCACTATAGATTTGATACTGTTGGGTCATGGAAGTTTTGATGTGATTGTGGGGATGGATTGGTTATCTAAGAATAAGGTTGAGATAGTGTGTCATGAGAAGTTGGCTAGGATACCGTTAGAAGGTGGTGAGATACTTCGTGTTTAAGGGGAACGTACTTTAGGAGGCACAAAAACACTAATGAGTGTGACATCCCGTAAGAAAGTTGAACCCTTGTTATATTGGACCTTTTAAGATCTTAGCTAAAGTAGGAACCGTCGCCTATCGACTTGAACTCCCAAAGCAGCTGAGTAGAGTTCACAGTACGTTTCACATCTCGAACTTGAAGAAGTGCCTAGCTGACGAGACTCTTGCTATACCGTTGGATGAAATCCAAATCGACGAAAAACTCCACTTCATTGAAGAACCTGTCGAGATCATGGACCGTGAAGTCAAGCGTCTGAAGCAGAACCGTATTCCGATTGTCAAGGTACGTTGGAACTCTAGGAAAGGTCCTGAGTTTAGGTGGAAGCATGAAGACCAAATGGAGAAAAAGTACCCGCATCTATTTGCTAATCCTGAACCTTCGTTAAATGCTACATCTTAAGCTTTGAGGACAAAGCTCTTTTAACGGGGAAAGGATGTGACACCCTGCAAATTTTCGATCAATAATTTAGCCGTTTCTATTTGATAATTTGAATTTTTAACGTTTCATTTAACTTTTACGCGTAACCGGGAAGTTGTCCCGTTAATATCTGAGAATCATCTCCGGGAGCGAACCGTATTGTATTTCATCGTAGTCTTTCATCATTAGACGCGTTTTTATGCTTTTAATTAATATTTAAAATTTCATAATTTTTCGTGAAGTCGTTAGTCATTTTCGTTGTTCACGTAATCGTTTAAGTAACTTAATGCATGTATGCATGGAAAGCTATGGAAATTAATTCATATGCATGCACTATCATTCCTAGAATGTTGGAAACCAATTGGTCCCCCTTTGGTCTTGCTCTTTCAACCGAATAACACACACACTCTAGAATGGGATCCCTATTTTTGAAATTTGAAATGGGAGACAAACCTTCCTACAAAATGGTTCTTGTACAAGTCCTTCCTAGCCTCTCATTCGTGGATCATTTCGGTCCCCTTTTTCCCCTTGTACTCGGCCGAACGAAGCCATGCACCAAGTCTAGGTGCATCCCATATCTTGCCAACATATAAACAACTAGTTACATTTACTTCTCATTCATTCATATCAAATTCTCTCACTAGAAAAACACACATACTTTTCCTTTCTTTTCTTTCTTGTTCGAACTACAAACACACACCAAATCCATTTCTTTTTAATCTTTGATCAAACCATTTAAAGACATATTGTTCGAGGTTGATTGTTATTTCATCCGGGTAGTTTATAAACAACATTTGGGTTGTTTGTTTATAATCATATTTCGTCGCGTTTTCTTGTAAGTCATCTCTTCTTTTTCATAAATGAGTTGTACTTTTGCATTCGTATGATCATTCCGAACAAGGTGTACAAAGCGGATCGTTGTGAAAATCATTACCTATTTTTCTATAAAACTACAAGTCTCAAAGTTTAATCTTTTTATTTATAAATGGAAGAACATAAAAAGTAGTTGTACTTTTGCGCTTAAAAGTTCGTTGTGACTATTTTGATATATATATTGTTATTACTACGGCTATATCATTTATTTGAGATTTATCGTATAGTGAGTTTAAATATTGTTGGCGAAGGGATTAAGTTAGATGTTGGTTTTGTTGGAAGCGTAAATTGAAAGTCAAAGAGGTTTAGGTTTAGAATGGATTGTTGCAATATTTGCGGTATTGTCGAAAATCGATCGGATATTCTTTCGAGTCAATAAAAGATGTACTTTTATAAAACTGATACTTTCACGAGTCGAGACGGATAAAAATGGAAAGTTGATATTTTTAGAAAGGTCATGCTGAAATTTTATAAACTTTATAAATGCGTCGAAAAATATACTTTTATTACCAAACTAATGATAAAATGAAGAATGACGTTAAGTGTCGAGTTTAGGTCAACATTTACGGTTATTGAGTCAACTTTGGTGTGTCGGGTCACTAAAAGATGAAATACACTAAAAGACGAAATACACTAAAAGACAAAATACACTAAAAGACGAAATACACTAAAAGATGAAATACACTAAAAGACAAAATACACTAAAAGACGAAATACACTAAAAGACGAAATATTTTCGAAGATGTTTCAAAGTGTCGAGACTTGTCAAAACTTATAACTTTCGAAAGTACGTTTTGAAAAGGATACGCCGTGTCTACTAATGCTCAGATGATCAGCTCTTGCGTTATTCGTTGTACATTATTCTTAAACGACAACTATATGCTAGGTTGTCGCTAGGACCGTGAGATTCGTCTTCACTTGATTGATTTCTTTTGATCCACAATCCACAACTCGCATAAGGTGAGTTCATTGCCTCACTTTTAATTGTTTTGAATAACTGTTTTATAACTTGGGATGAGAAACATTGCTTTATTTTTTAACTGGACACAAGTACTATACGTGAGATTTCCCTATTTACGTGTTGCCTAAGTAGCCTTAGACCACTATTGCCCGAATCATCATGAACCGTTAATTACTGTAACTGTCCTTTGGTTAAGTGAGCGCGAGTGAATAAATAGATATATTGGGACTAATTATCCCTATCTGGGTAAGAAGCACTCACTAGTTCGAGTTTGCCAAGAACTAACAGATATATATCATGTCGAAAAAACTGGTTAGGTGGTCTTTGGTCGGACACCTGTAAGGGCAAGCAATTATTTGGCATGTTATATGCTACATCCCTATTAGCTTCGGTGTCATGAGCTTAGCGCAACATAAATACCTTTTTA
Organism: Tanacetum coccineum; assembly: GCA_026074375.1. Lineage (NCBI taxonomy): Eukaryota > Viridiplantae > Streptophyta > Magnoliopsida > Asterales > Asteraceae > Tanacetum > Tanacetum coccineum. Next base: position 14,912 of record BQNB010080395.1, read on the forward strand.
TGTAAAGTTGTATATGTTATAACTATCACATACGTTTTGATATACTTGTGGTCCACACTAATTACGTTTGAACTAAACCTATGAATTCACCAACTTTATGTTGACGTTTTAAGCATGTTTTTCAGGTACTTAGCTTTGGACTCCCCTGATGTGCTATGTGGAGTCTACGTGCAATATGATATCATCTTTCAAGACTTTATTATCATTCATACTCGTTGTCTTTTGAAAACTTAATTATGCTTCCGCAACGTTTTAAATTTCATTTCAAATATTGTAAGACTTATCCATTTTTTTAATAAATACAACGAGTTATGATTTTCAAAACGTTCATTAGTGGTCGTTCTTTGTAATTTATGTGATGTATATTATGACGTCACGCCCCCGGATACGTATTCCGTCCAGGCCCTGTTTGGGGGTGTGACACTACTTTAGACCATAAAGAGCCTTCTTTAGACGATAAACGTGTATAGGGTGATCTGGATCAACAAAGCCCTCGGGTTAACTGACGTAGACTTCTTTTTTCAGCTCGCCATTCAGGAATGCAGTCTTGACATCCATCTGGTAGATGATCATGTTTTTACTGGCGGCATTTGCAATGAAGATTCTGATAGCCTCTATCCGTGCAACCGGTGCAAATGATTCCTCAAAATTGATACCCTCCTCTTAACGATATCCCTTCGCTACTAACCGCGCCTTGTTTTTCAAAACATCACCATACTCATCAAGCTTGACTTTGTAAATCTACTTAAGAGCGATTATCATTACACAGTCTGGTTTTGGTACTAATTCCCATACCCGAAGCCGATCAAATTCATAAATTTCTTCTTGGATAGCTTTAAACCAGCAAGCTTCATCCATGGCAGTCTTAACATTCTTGGGTTCGAATTTTGAAAGTACAGAATTGTAAAGGCACCATAAGGCATCAGTAGCTAGCTGTTTTCTGGTGGATACCAGACGAGAAGGATTACCGATTACATTATCCATTAGGTGATCCTTGGAACATTTTCTGAGATGATCATGTGGTTGAATAACTTGAGTGGATTCAGCTGAACTAACATCCCCTGATGATGATTCTTCAGAACTAGGTTCTGGAGTAAAGACGTTAACAAAGGGATTGTTTTCAGCTTAAGCAAAAGGATTGTCTTTGATTGTGGGTTCAGTTGAAACACCTTGATGTGAGATAGGACGTTGTACTACGGAGGATGACGGTGAATGACTTGTTGACGGTGCATCTTGATCAATGGTTGTAGAAGAAGGTGTACCGGCTGAAACAACTAGAACTTAAACTGAAGGAGTAGGAGGTACCGGTCTTTCAACACTAGGGGGTTCTAAGTATTCATCGAACATCGGTTGGAAAAAAATCTCCAAATCTTTATTAGTTGGTGGTACATAAGGAGCTGCAAGGACCGGGTTTGGTACGAGCCCTGAACTGATCTGTCCAGGCGTCAAGAAAATAGGCTCGGGTCCTGTACTGATATGCACAGGATCCATTTGCTTAGTCAGCTCATGTGAATTGTTTCCATGATTCGTTGGGTTCTTTTGTTGCAGATTCTATAACCCTTCCTATTGGGAGCATAACCAATGAAAATCCTAATATCTGCTATTGCTTTTAATTTTTCAAGATCTTTGATGTCATTTGTAGGGTAACATAAAGCACCAAAAACTCAAAGAAATTTAAAATCAGGTTTCTTATCATGTACCAGCTCATATGGGGTTTTGTTATGCCGAGTATGAATTAAAGATCTGTTTTGGGTATAACAAGCAGTACCAACAGCTTCTGCCGATAGAAACATCATAGCTTTTGAAAATATCAGCATTGTCCGAGCAGCTTCCACAAGAGTACGATTCCGTCTTTCGACAACACCGTTCTGCTGAGGAGTTCTCGGAACAGATTTTTGGTGAAAGATGCTGTCACTTTCATAGTATTAAGTCAGAACTTGATTAACAAATTTTGTGCCATTGTCTATTCGGATGTATCTAACAGTTTTATTAAGACCAGCTTGAATTTGCTTTAGAAACTTAATAACAAACTCTGAAGTTTCATCTTTTGATCTAAAAAACATAACCCAAGTAAATCTTGAATAATCGTCCACGATGACTGATGCAGTCGTCGTAGGACTTCAACACAAAGTTTTATAACTCCTTAGGCAGGGCACCTAATCGTTGTAGCAGTAGTATAAGCAAGACTCAGGGGATTGTTATCGTTTACTCGAGGAATAGGTTAGGAAGGCTTGATCAAGGTCTAACAAAATTCTAAAGGATGAGAGAAGATTAATTTTGTATTTTTTATTTATATGAAAGCAAGTAAATCATATGTTTGAGAGATTGGCTGGTTTTAGCTCTAATAAACTAAATATAAATCTAAGCTCTGTTTATAACAATTTTATATAAAAGATTATGTTTATTAATCATGTTATTACTTTTTTTTTTTTTTTTTTTTTTTCCCCCCTTTTAGATTGCTTCTCCTAGTGTTGTTTATTTGTCTCACTTGTGGTGATCTATGTAATTTTTCCTAAATCTATGAACGAATTACACGTAAACTTCGCGTCTATTTAAGATACCAATTAAGGCAACACACAAGTAAGGTTAGTATCTATGGAGACTATTAACAAGGCCCTAAGAGTATATTAAATGCGATTTCGGAATATATAAAAGTGGATCAACCATATAAGGGCAAGGTAGTATGAAGACTGTTACCCGATGGTATCCTTTCTACACAATCATGTTTTCCTAGACATATCAACAGCGATACAAACAAAAGCTGGTTTTCTAAGACCTAACATGCATATTCATCACAAGAAGCAACACCACTAAGATCTACATCCTAGGTTTCATATAATCATAAATAAACACAATAGAAGGTTTAGCCAAGCATGTTAAAGATAAAGCAAGAACATATAAGAATCACACAACAAGACGTATTTGAATATTAAGATAGTCTTATTGATTTAAAACATGTATTGAGGGAAGATACAATAGGGTTTGGTAGGCCTAAAATCGTCCCTAACAGCTTGCTAACGAACTAGGGTTTTTTTTGTTCGTCCCTTCTTTACTATAAAAGTAACACTTAAAAACCCTAAAAACGGATTTGTATATATAGAAATCGATTTTGTTAAAATTGTGACGCGTCGCTTTTAATCGTGACGCCATATGAATAGAATATTTTTTCTAGATAATGGGTTGGGTCGGAACATGCTGACGCCGTTCTTGAAGATGGAGTTTGTACGATGTCACGTGATTATGAGCACATTCTAGCTTCCGAGTAGAAATTCTGAGAAATGTTGGTTGTAGGTCGTAGTCTTGTCCCGCTTCTCTCCAAATGAGCCCAAGTCAGTGTCTTTCCTCCAAATGCATTCCAAAATGCTGAATACCTGAGAAAGGAAACGCTTAAGTAATATTGTTGCGGTCATAATTGCACAATTTAGTGGGTTATAAACGCCTAAAAAAAGTATATAAAATGACACCTCATCAATACCCCTACACCCACCCCACTTTTGGGATTTGCTTTTCCCTCAGCAATGGCTTTTCTTCCTAGACAATAGCAATGTGAGGGAATTTTACCTATCTTTAAAAGTAATTTTTAACAACACAAACCTTCTTGACCTTGTAATTAAAAGCAAGGTGAAAGTATACAATCGCACTACATAATGTTTGGATTCTCTATTTTCTCTCGGGTGTATAATAAATTATAAACATAAGGGGGAAATGGAAAAATCAACACTCTCCCAACATCATAACGATATTCTCCAATTGCATTACCTGTCTATACATATAAAATTACCATAAGCTGTAAAGGATGGGCAAGCTTTAATTAGTAATATATAAGAGTTCTTGTTTTTAAAGGGTTATGGGGTGTGGTGTAAGATAACATAAATGGAAACGGAATGAGGTGTTGCATTTGGGTGGCTTTTGGTGAATTTGGAAATGGGCATGGGTTAGCTATTTTACTTTAACGAACTACAACGTGTTTGGTTGTAAGCCAAGACCCGACGACAAGATATACAAAAATTACACAAACTTACATCAATCTCTTTATTTTCTCTTCATATATATATATATATTTATTATATATATATATAATATGTATAAATATATATATATCTATATTAGATTATATATATATTATTATTGAATAACATAATACATCTAACTTTGGGTGTATAACACGTACCCCGACACTTGAGCTTTAACATGCTCGATATTTTACAATCTAACTAATGACCGATTTTGAGGTGGTTTCAAAAAATAACCATGGAGATCATCTAACAAAATATTAGGGTATTGATTACTTTTACTTCCTATTCTTCGCGAAATAATACTAACATGGAATCCCAATCGTCACAAAATTGTATTTACAAGTATAAGGACTTGCAAACCGTTGTGGTAACTCATAATAAATTGGGTCTAAAAAATAATTGTAATAAAGATGAGTACATACAACGGTGGCGTATAAAGGCGAATTTAGGTGTAGAAACAATTGGTTTAAGGGTGAACAATGATCTTCATTAATACTTAGTTCCACAAGAAAATTACGAGAAACCGTGAAAAAGGATAGGCTCGGGGTTTGTATAAGGGTAACCTGCACTAAAAATTTTTGGTGTGGGCATGGCGAAGGGTGCGGGATATTATTGATCGTGTGACTCTAGAACAATTACAGGTTTTAAAAACATGGGTTAATCCTAAGGCCTCTATCAGAGAATCCTCTAATACTTACTATGCAGTCTGAGATTGCATCACCATAAAAATAGGTTCTAGAATTTAATACACTACCGGGTACGCTCATATATATTTAAACCGATCTTTAATGCTCCAAAAAGGCGACGAAAAGACCACCTCGTACACATTTAGAAGACGGATAGACACATGTGACTGATCACTCCTTAATCGAGGAAAGCTAAGGTTTATAAACTATCTTGGGTATAAATTATAGATACCTGGAATTCCTAAAGATATAATTGCGAAACCTCACATTTTTTTGTGGTGAACTTCTGAGGGTTTATTATGCTAGTCTTATAAAATTCATATCCATGAGACGCTATTAATACTTAGTTTTTGGCGGTTAGTGTTGTCATTATTTTTTTTAAATTTGGGTAAGATTCACTTTTATGCTATGTTACGATTTTATTACCATCATTTTAAAGGACAACGCAAATGGGTAAATGAAAGAATAGTTTCTAGGCTTATTTCCCTACTACACTTAAGTGACATAGTCTCAATGTTCTATAAAGGTACCGTTAAAAAAACAAATAAAGGGAAAAGAAACAAGTAAAGAACTGTACTCCCATGGTTTGCTTCAAAATGAAAGGGAAAATGCGATAACTGGTTAAAGTGTCCTCCAAGAATATCCAATGAAACTTCTAAGAACCTTCCAAACTTCTTTCCTCAAATTAATCTGTAATCAAGACAAAGACACTACACCAAGCATAAAATGTGCATATACAAATATATAATATGAATTTAGGGTTTTGACTCGATAAAGTAGTATTGATTTAGGGGGATGATGAGAATGTCAAACTCATTGGTTTTGCAGGTTATAACGAGATTACAAATTTTAAATATTATGCAAGTTTTATTTCTAAAAATAATTAAAAACTTTAGTTTTCTGGACTGGGCGTTTTGACGCCGTCGGGAAAAATCTTGTACCCGTCACAGGTGTCGTAGCTGTGGGTGACGGCGTCGCAGGTCAATCATGACGCCGTTTCCAGGTTTTGTGTGAAAACAAAAAAATTTTGTTTTTAATAAAATTTCTGCACTTGATTTCATAAGTTAATTCATGTACAAATGGTTGCATAAAACCTGAGATTTGACACTTCTTTTTCCTGTCCTTCATCAGGTCTATTAACTTGGGATCCTTCGGGCTGCTTGGGGTGTATTGTGATGGCGTTGATTGAGCCATGGACGTGGTTTGAGCATTGCGGGTCTTGAGTTGGGTAAGAACGAGCAGACAAAACTCGATGGGTCCCTAGTTTCGGGTTCTTAACCGTGTCGCTAGGTAGTGTACCTGCTATTTGATTGGTGATAGCCTTTAACACAGTGTCTATTTTGTTGGTCATCTCGCTTTGTTGTTGTTTGAAATCGGCTTCAAACTTGGACAATCTAGCATCTTAAGATGCCATGAAGTTATATACCAATCCTTCTAGACTTGATTGATTGATAAAGCTTTGAGGTCAGTTTTTGAAGGAACGGTTTGGGATTGAACTGTTGGGTTGGAACCAGTTAGGTGGGTTTGAGAAATTATTTTGGGAATTTTGAGGTTGTCTCCACCTAAGGTTTGGGTGACTTCTCCATGACGGATTGTAGGTGTCACCAAGATGGCATTGCTCAGGCTTGAAAGTATACCACTTACCTCCCGCTTCATCGGTACGCGAGGATGCGTATTCAACAAAGGCTTGTTCGGGATCTTCCATGCAATACTAAGTGTCGTGAGGACCACTGCAGATCTCACATGAGGTAGTAACTTTGTTCACTTGGGAAGGTTATGTCAGAGCAAGATGAGCTTCCATCGATTAGACTACGGTCGGATGTACTCAGGACATCTTGAGGCAACGCGATTGCCTTGACTGGCTTAGCGAAATCCCTTGGGTCATTCCAACTTTCATTATCATAGAGGGCGATGTCCTCTTATAATGCTTAGGATTCTTCGGTGTTTAGGTCACAAAGCTTGCCACCGGTCGATTGGTCAATGGTTCGTCTTGTGACATGATTGACATGGTCATAAAAAATTTAGACTTTAAGCCAAAGGTTTATGCCATAATGAGGGACTTTTTGTAGTAAGTCCTTGAAATGAGTCCATGCTTTGGATAGAGATTCTCCATGATGTTGTTGGAACATCAGGATATCATTGCGGAGTTTTGCGGTCCTTCCCGGTGGAAAGAATTGAGCAAGGAATCGGGTAGTAAGATCCTCCCATGTGGTGATGGATCCTGCTGGAAGACGTTCAAGCCAATTGCTAGCTTGATCGCGAAGGGAAAATTGAAATAAATGCAGGCGCGTTCTTTCCCTATTTTCACCGTCAAGGTCAAGTGAGTCCACTAGTTTTAGGAAATCCTTGAGGTGTTGGTTTGGATCCTCAGACCAAAGTCCGTGGAATGAGCATCCATTTTGCACCAACCGGATGGTGTCAGATCGAAGAGGTACCACGTTGTTCCCTACGGGGAGCTCAATGGTATTCCTATAGCCCTCGTGGCTAGGTTTGGAGTAGTCTCCTAGAGTGCGGATAGGATTCTCGTCTCCCATGGTGGTTGACGAGAATGGGTTACGAAACAGATAACACAAAGAAAAGATAGACTACGAGAAAGCTAATATGCGGAAATTAAATCTTACTTGAAAGGATTCAAGCAAGTAGAACTAAGCTAAACTATGATCAAAACCTAACTATTCCCCACGCAGCGGCGCCAAAAACTTGTTGCGGTTGTCGTAAGGGACTTCTACAAGAAGTTTTACAACTCCCTAGGCAGTGTACCTAATCGTTGTAGTGTAGTATAGGCAAGACTCGGGGGTTGTTATCGTTCTCTAGGGGAATAGGTTGTGAAGGTTTGATCACGGTCTAACAGAATTCTAAGGCTTGAGAGAAGATTCTTTTTGTATTTTTGTATTTATAGGAAAGCAGGTAAAATCATATATTTGAGAGGTTGGTTGGTTTTAGCTATTAAACTAAATATAAACTAAGCTATTGGTGATAACAATATAATAAAAGATTATGTTTATTTAATCATGTATTACTCTCTAGATTGCTTCTCCTAATGTTGTTGCTTTGTCACACTTGTGATGATCTATGTAATTATTTCCTAAATCATGAACGAATTACATGAACCCGCCGTCTATTTAATATTCCGTTAAGGCAACGCACAAGTAAGGTAGTATGAAGACTATTACAAGGCCCCTAAGAGTATATTAAATGCATTTGAAATATATTAAGAGTGGATCAACCATATAAGGGGCAAGGTAGTATGAAGACTGTTACCCGATGGTATCCTTTCTACACAATCATGTTTTCCTAGACCTATCAACAGCGATACAGATAAATGCTAGTTTTCTAAGATCTAACATGCATATTCATCACAAGAAGCAACACCACTAAGATCTGCATCCTAGGTTTTATACAATCATAAATAAACACAATAGAAGGTTTAGCCAAACATGTTAAAGGTAAAGTAAGAACAGATAAGAATCACATAACAAGACATATTGAATGATTAAGATAGTCTTACTTGATTAAAACATGAATTGAAGGAAGTACAATAGGGTTTTGAGGCCCTAAACTCATCCCTAATAGCTGCTAAACAAACTAGGGTTCGTCCCTTTCTTTTACTCTAAAGTTACACACTTAAAACCCTAAAAACGGATTTGTATATATAGGAAAATCGATGTGACGACGTCGCGTTTTAATCGTGACGCCGTCATAAATATAATATTTTAGATAATGGGCTAGGTCCTACATTCTGTTGCCGTTTGGAGATCTTGTAACGTCGTCTTGAGATGAGTTGTGACGGCGTCACGTGTAATCTGTGACACCGTCTCCAGCTTCTGAGTAGAAATTCTTAAGAGATTTTAGTGTAGGTCCGAAGTCTTGTCCGTTTCTTCTCCAAATGAGCCCAAGTCATGTGTATTTCCTCCAAATACCTTCCAAATGCTGAATACTTGAAAAAGAACGATTAAATATATTTCTTCCTATTAATACTCTGTACTCTCATTGGTCTACATAAATCCATATGAAAGGTATGTAGTACTTCCATAATGGTGTTCTCAGATTTGGGTTTGTGGGTGTACTTCTTGCTCTTTCCTAGTTGACAAGCAAAGGAAATATGGTCTTTCTCAAACTTTAACCTTGGTAATCCTCTTACCAGATCTTTTCATGCAAGATCATTGATTATACCGAAGTTCAAATGGTTTAATCGACGATGCCACAACCATGCTTTGTTCTTGGAGGCTTTGGACAATAAGAAGATTGGAGAGGACTTCATCATGTCTTCAACAGAGATGGTATACAGATTTGAGCCACGAGAACCTTTAAGTAACTCCACACCATCTTCATTTCTAACATAACACGAATGTTTTCTGAATGCAACTTCAAGATCTAAATCACAAAATTGCCCTACAGAAAAGAGATTGTGTCCAAGTCCTTCCACATAATATACCCTGGAGATTACACTGTCACCAATCACGTAGTCTTCATAACCCATAATAGCACCAAAATGATCATTCCCGAATCTAACTGTCCCTATGAATTTTTTCACGAAATTCCTGACCCGTGAGCGATTCCCCGTCATATGTTTTGATCAGCCTGAATCCAAATACCAAAGGACGATATGTACGACTTGCATTTAAAAACAGACAAAAATGAAGAGTTTGGTATGATGCATCCCCAATTTCTGTTGGGGTCCTGTTGGTTAGCAGAAACAGTAGTATATTACACAGAAGCATCAATTGACTATGTCTTAGCTGTAGTGGGAATGCCATTGGAAAATGCCTTTTCCTGTTTGGTTTTACGTTCATATCTAGTTAATGGTTGCTGAGAGTTGGTACTGAATCTCTTAGTGATCACAATGTTTCTAGAACTATCGTGTTCAGGTTGCTTTACAGGCACTACTTTGGATTTAGTAAACCTAGTTAAAGGGCATTGTTCTCCTAAAGTGAATTTCCTTCCAGTGGGCTTCCACTGATAACCAACATTAGCAAATAGTTTCCCTATTGCTTTCCAAACTTGCTTAACCTTGCTCAAAACAGGTTTAACAAGGGGGAGGGCATTTACAGACTTCAAATATTTCACAACACACTTATCATGATTAGCAGAAATTAAGCATTTGTTACATGTCTTGCACACAGATTTAGAATTCGAATTAATTACAGTACGCTTAGAGCTAATACTAGAATCAACACAATTCTCTTATTTCAACTCAGACTTATTATTCCTAGGGTGAGTTTCTACTTTCTTCTTGTTGTCACTTTTAGCTGGCAAGATCCTATTGTTCTTTGTATTGCTCCTAGGCTTTGACCCGCTAGCTTCAGTGAAACTGTTTATTCCTGTAGAAGGAATCACATGCACATTAGTCTTTTGTACTTTCTGTTGCTCAACATGTGTTTGTGTGTTAATATTTGAAGTATCACATGATTCTTTAAAAGTAACTTGCTTTTTCCTATTCAAAGGGGTAGTAGCAGCTTTTTTTATCTCTTTTATTGAATTCTTTCGAACAAGTGACAATCACATATTCTAACAGTTCCTGAGATCATTTAGTTTAAAATTAGGCATTTCCAAGCGTATTATCTAATGGTTTTTCAATCCTAGCTTCTTCTACTATCTCATGAAGTGTTTTAACACTTTCCTTAAGATGTTTGAGATAATCTAGATGAACTTCCCTATTATTCCTATTGCGAGGGAGGATTGGTTCAACATCGATTGCATACATACCAGGGGCAAGCACTTTTGATTTTACAGCAGGCATAGTGACGCATTGCATCTTTCCTTTTAGTTGGGCCTTTATTTTCTCATTTTCAGTTAACAAGGAAGTTGTCTTTTCAATAGTTTTAGCACGCGTTATCTTAATAGAATCATACAATTCCTTGTAATGATGCTTAACCTTTTCATTCTCTGCCCTAAAAAGCTCATTTTGTTCTTGAAGAGCAGTGACTTTTTCTGTTAATTCTATGTTCTGAAAGTCTAAGGCCTTAAAGTCAAGAATACGATCTGCCTCACTACGTCTCTCTTTCATGTGAGAGATTTTCTCTTTCAACTTTCTAATCACGTTGTCCTTTTCTTGAAGAGAAGCTTTCATTTTGTTGATTTTGAAAACTGTGTCAAATTCAGGAGTATCCTAAGATGGTTGTGATTTGTTGTTTCTAAAACATTCTTTAAGATTTTGATACTTCAATTGCAAATTTAGGTGATCTATCTCAAGGTTGGAAAATGTTTTATCATTTCAATATGATCATCTTTTTAAATCTTATATTTTAATTTAGAAATTTCAGCTTCAAGTTCTAGACAACGTGCTTGTTCTACAGTGTAAGCATTCATGACACTATACAACAATTCATTAGACAAACAATCAGCAATCAGATTCTCATTTTTAATGAGAAGGTTTTTTCTTTCAATGTCCGCATATTGCTTGTCCACAGCATTTTGTTCAACCTCAGCTTCTATTTGTTCAAAAATTTCTTTCATTTCTTTGACTTCTTTAATGAGAGCCGTTTGGATTCCCTCAAAATGTTCTTTAAGCGTTTTGAAAAATGGAATTACCTCAGTAAGATAACATTCTTTTGTTTGTTCGAAACCCCTTTTCCCTTCTGTGAGACCAGTTGTTGTAATTCTCTTTTTACAGGTTTTATCAAATTCTGAAAAAAGTTGTATAAGTGTGTAAATATTAATTTTCACTTGACTTTTTGTTGGAAGAACCCTGGGGACAAGCTTAGCAGGTGTATCGGGTGGATACACCGTCAGTGCTTTGATTGGTTTCGGAACATTGGTCAAATGTTTGTGGACATCTTCGGACCAAAATATATGTTCTGGGGTCAATTGTCTCTGTGGAGTAAAGGTTGCAAGGTAATTCTCTTTCGAATAATCGGGGGGTGCAATCTTAATTTTACTATCAACCCACATAGTACTTTTGGATTTCTCAAGCATTTTCATTCTAATGGTCTCAGCTAACTCAAGAGTATCCTCTGAGTCATGCATAACGGTAGGGGCATGTGTGGTCTTGACTCATTCATGACCATTATAGAGAGCAGGTTGAACTTGCTTTGCTTTTGTGAGATATAATGGATTTTTGTAGCCTATTGCTACCTTTTTCTTTTCATCATAAAAAGGTTTTGGTTTACACAACATATGTACTGTTTGAAGAGATTGATCTTGTTTGTATAATTTATCTTCAACCTTTTCTTTTAATTGTTTCATGTCAATAAATTCTTCAAAGTACTTATTTTCTTTCTATTTAAAATCCTTTTTCAACGTTGTGAATTCTTCTTTTATTAACTTGTTATGGTTAATGGTAGAATTAAGTTGCATTTTAACAGAATGAAGTTCCTTTTTCAACAATTCTTCCTGAACATTATGGTCTCGGATAATTATTCTCATTTGTTCATCAATCTTTTGCTCTCGTTCAGTTAATTTAAACTTTGCCCTTTTTTCATAAAGCTCGACTTGTTCCTTATATCTCGCAAGTTCAACAATTAATGATTCATTAACTACGTTGTTCTGCTCATTTGCAGAGACACATTGGGCAAACTGTTCATGCATATCATTAATTATCATCATTACAGCATCATTTGGCACAGAAGATACATTACTTTGTACAGCTTGCACTGCGTTATCCTTCACATACTGCTCATACGGAATAATATTACTATCACTCGTATATTCAGCATCTTAGTCAACAACATAGTTTGGTTGTACATCGTTTTGCATCTCGTGTACTTCATGATACTCACCAACACTATCTACATAGTTATCATGATCTTGTACCTCAGATAGAATGTCCGAATCATATGATGGACCAGCTTCATCATAGATTGGATTGGCTGATGATAGATTTGCCATGAACATGGTCTGTGCAGCAGGAGCCTCATCAACATCAGAATCAAAAGTGTAACATTTTACATTTTTCAGGTCATCTTACGACTTTATCTATTCCATAATCATTTTTTTGGGCTTTTTATTTACGTGATTAGTACTAACTTTAAACTAAAGACAATAGGTATCATTTTTTTCCCTACGACTTAGCTAACCAAAAATGAATACATTCTATTCTTTTCCTTTTTCACCATAACTTAGGGTTAAATTCTGATAAGTAAACAAAAACGAGTCCTGTATTTCTTCCTTTGTTTTCAAATAAAACCATAAACCTAACACAAGAAACTAAGACGCTTTCCTAAAAACCAGATAAAATCTCATGTACATGATTTCCCACTCCACGAATCTGTAAATGTTCAAACTAAGATAAGATTTTACAAAATCCACTCTTACTTTAACTCTAATACCCATTGTGCAAAGCCCAATATCCCTTTTTATAAATCCTTAAAAACCCACGTGATAAACTTGGCTGTTCTTTTCTTGTTTCTGCTTCCCACACAAACCAACAGTAATTAACTTTTAAACCCTGTACCTTGACCATGTGTAAACCTCAAAAATCCTTTGCCTTATATGGGTTAATATAGAAACGTGACCTCAAGTTGAAACACTATACATGTACTTCTATTTGAGTATAAAAAGACTTACCTAACTCTTGCAAACTCAAAAGAAGAAAACACAGAAGATACAACACAATCAGATTCATACTCTACTCTTTCACTTTGGTTCTCTTGTTCTTATACCCTTGGTTTTCGACTTACATAAACAAACAAGCATCACACCATCAACTTCATCCATAATAAACCCTGAAATTCCAAGAAAACCCTAACTAAGTTCTTTAGGTTTTTTTCGTTTTTCCTGTTGGTCGTCCACATCAAGGCATCAAGCAAACAATCGTTTCGTGATCACAAGGGGTTCAAGCAGTCGCGGATAACTATTTGTTTGGGTGTTGTGTTTTTGTATACGTGAGGGGTAAAGGGATTTGAGAATTCATCATCTTCGTTAGGTCCAGTCTTTACGTGTTTCGTCCCTTCTTTTTTTGTGAGCAATCACTCTTGTTTATTTATCTATGATATGCTATCTTTGTGTCTATGGTGTGTGCTTGAAAACACTTAAAAACAAAACCATTTTTGTATACCTTCTGATGTTCATCGAATAAAACAGTAACATTCTATATGATTTGTTAAGTGACTAATGAATTGGGCCATGGTTATACAAGGATTGTAGGGTTCTAAAAACAGGACTTGTAGCTTGGGTTTATTAGTAAGAGTATCAAAAGAAAATACATGTTGATCAATAATAAAAACACAGCCCACATCAGTAACTTTAAGTATGCTAGACGACCCATAGGAGTTAAGTATAGAATCGAACTTTGTGCATTTCATATATAGGACATGGAATACTTTCATTTGCCCCTGGAATCACTAGTTTTCATCAAGTATCGACGAAGTTAGAAGGCCCTAAAGTTACATGAAAAACTAACATTTTTCCACTGTTTAAAAAACAGCCAACGAGGCATTTTACTCAGGTTATAGCGGCACATCTACCTAATGTTAAAATGAACTAAGGGATGTTATTGGAAGTCTGTTATACCATCTTTAAATAGGGAGAGAAATTAGCCCTTTTTGTCTAGAAACGAGTTCGCAAATCATGTGTGAATATGGCTGTTTGGGCACATATGTTGACATGTTGTCAGACCATGACATGTAGAGTTTTTACCAACTTTATATTTACATAAACCTGTGAATTTATCAATTTTATGTTGACGTTTTAAAGCATGTTTTTCTTAGGTCAATAAGGTGCAAGTCAAGAATATATATTGGTGGTCTTTATTTTGGATATCATTGCATAAAGATTTAGAAGCATTACATTTTAGGGATGTTGTTATATTTTAAAATCTTTATATTTACAAGTGAACATGTTAAACCGTTGTACTTTTGTAACAAACAATTTCCGTTATTCCAATGTATCAGTTTTTAAACGACTCATTTAGAGGTCGTTCTCATATCTTGTGCTATTGATCTATGATGTAACGCTCTCGGACCCTTATTCCGCTGCGACCCTATTTGGGGGTGTTACAGATTGGTATCTAGAATCAAGGTTATAAATAACCAGGTCAAATTTTTTTACTTAGACTATAACCATTTTCAAACATTGCATCATACAAAAAATTTTCACAGGACATACATACACTATTTGTTTGCATTAATTGGTTAGACTAGATGCTTACATACGTGTTTATATTATATTACGTATATTACATACAATGGTCTTATATATGTATACTTGTATATACTCTTTTGGGTTGTTACATATTTAGTCATGTCGGATTCAAAGCATTCTACTGTGTCATACACTTCTATTTCTTTAGACTCCGACCCATTAGCATGGGGCATTCCACTTATGGATGCTGGCGAGGTTCCTGAGATGGACCCTTATGAGGAGGTTGCCCAACAAGGGCATTTAGCACCACCATCA
>BQNB010080396.1:0-29948 GCA_026074375.1 Tanacetum coccineum
GAACTTGACCTTTTGTCTTGGTCAAGGGCATTCGGTTAGGATCTGTATTAGGGTTGCTATATAAGTATATACTATACAACGAACCAAGCATCAAGGCATCCGTAAAGCTAATTTCGAAACTCAAATCCCGAAAGATTTCATAGAATTTCTCAATTTGGTCGTTAGCTTTCTCACGACGTCTTTCATCATTTCTTCTTGAAGGAAATGGAATTGATGCTTTTTGGTTAGGCCTTGAGGCACTAACTGGAGCATTTGCGGGCTCAGAGATTGATTCATGATTGACAATAGGGACAACCAGAGGTGGGACGTCTTCGGTGCTTCCGTTATTAGTAGGAGGCATCGTGTCCTTTGTGACCTCGGTATCACGTTCCATTACTTTAGGAGAAGAAGAAGTAATAGGAATCGTGGGTCCCTTGTAAGCTACACCACTTCGAGTGGTAATACCTTTTAAATCCTCTTTCGGGTTAGTAACGGTGTTACTAGGAAGAGTTCCCGAAGTAGAGGCGGTATTGGAAGCGACAAACTTGGAAAGCATGTCTGTGAGATTGGTCAATTGATTTTGCATGTTTTGACCTTGAGTTTGCATGTTCCTCATCACAGCATCATTAGCTTTTACGTAGCTATGGAAATCTTCCTTTGATACACCTTGAATTTGAGGAGCTGGAGCTTGATAGGCGGGAGCTTGATAAGCAGGAGGTTGAACAACCTGAGGTCGATAGACTTGACCTTGATGAACCGGGGGTTGGTAAGCTGGAGCTTGATTGAAATTCCCTCGGTTTTGGTTGTAACGATTCTGATTGTTTCCTTGATTTTGCAACATTATGATTGTTTTGAACGGGGAAAACCGGGAGGTCAATTTGATTGAAATCGGGCTCGAAAAAAAAAACGTGTTCCTTGGTTTAGTTTAGCTGCGGTGCTTGAGAGACATATTCTTGAATAATTATCTCTCTGATTAAACATTGCCAGTGGGTGGCTGACCAGTTTGGTAGGAATGAGCACCAACCGCAAGTAACACAACTTTCCTCAACCGCTTTGACGGGAGTAGGAGCGGGAGATTGATTTTTCTTATCAAGAAGTAAGGCTTTCACCATATCTTTCAGCTCAGCAACATCGGAAGAAATTCCGGGGGTGGAAGTGCTCGAACTCACTTTGGCAACAACCGGTTTGTTACGTGAATTACGAACTTTGGATTTGCTTTCAATGATTCTTAGGCAATCACGAGGCATTTTATCCAAAAAGTTACCACCCGCGGCGGAATTTAATGAATCCTGATCATTAGAGTTCAAGGCATTATAGAATGTATCGAGTTGATGCAATTCTGAAAATCCATGATGTGGACATGCCCGAAGAAGATCGTTAAATCGGTCCCATGCTTCATAAAACGTCTCATCAAATCTTTGTTGAAAAATCTCGTGATTTTCATTTCGAAGAATTGTTGTTTTTAGGACGGAGGGAAAAATTAGTTGCTGAATTTCCAAACAAGATCATCCCATGTTTTGAATCGATCTAGAGGGGTTCCTTTCCTCAAGAGCCAAATCCCCGGGCGCCCCCTCGGGAAAAATGGAAAAGCATAAGCGTTTACCGACGACTCCGGGACGTTCGGAACTTCATCGTATAAAGTGATCATGTTGAAATATCGGATGTGGGCATGGGAACTTCTTATGTCATGTCAAAGAATTGCTTGTTTTTGAACGAGGTTAAGCAGCCGTGCTTAAGCTCAAAGCTGTCCGAGGAGATTTCCCTGGCAACAACGATTGCATCCTCGTAACCCGCGTGGAGGTGCACGTCGAGCACTTGAGCCATAGTCCTGAATCATCCTCGGAGCTAGGTGGAGGAGCTCAGGATTTTCAAATCGGTACTTTCAAGATTTAAATGGCTCAACTAACAGGTGGTAGAGCCTGGTGTTGTTGATTACGAAGATTACGAGAATCGGGGAACGAGTGTGCATACACTAAAAAAGAAAATTTACACTAATTTTTTTTTCTTTTTGGTTTATCAAAAGTAAATTCACAGTTTATTTTAATAACGGACAACGAAAAAGACAACTTAAACCTAATAATCGACAAGCTTCTCGGTAACTCTTCGAAAAGAAAAACGCACAAAGGAGCGGAGGAATAGGAAAGCGCGAAGCTATTAAAAACCTTTTTCCTTTAGGGTCGTAGTTCCTAGGAACAACCCGCCTTATACCCCCTCTATAGTTTGGTTTATCTTTTAAAAGGTGAACCGTACCTCGCAAGTGACACAAAAGGCAAGTTTTTAAATCTTTTGTTCGAGTTGGGAACCAACAAGTTCACCGGAAGTTATTATGATAATACCTCAATTGAGAATATTATATTTTGGTATTTTTACCAATTTGTGAATTTTATTTCTTTTTATGGACAATGTTTTTATATTTTTGGTTTTTTTTTTCTTTTTTTTTTAGTTTTTCTTTAAATGATAATTATACTAAAAAGAAAATGAAAATATTTTTGTACTTTTAGGGTTTTTTTTTATATGATAATATTCACAGATTCAAACACAAATGGTCAAACGTAACGATAATCGGTTTCACAGCCTCCCCGGCAACGGCGCCAAAAATTGATTGTTTGTTAAACTAGACCTCTTATATATATAATATATAATAAAATATATATAATAAGTATAATCTAAAAATAATCAATGAAACCGAGAAGTAGTATAGAATATCCCCGGGTCGTTTATCCCCAGCGAGGCTGTGCTTGAGAATCGATACAGTCGGAAAATTGGAGTTTGAATGAGATTAATGATTTGGGAGTTTAGAAAGCTAAATTAATCAATAATAAGCAAAAACGATTGAGAAAAACCTAAAAATTATGAAATTAAACTGAAAAACGAGAGCAGGAATCCCGAACAAGGGGTCAAAAACCTAAAATCTTAAAAATTAACCCTACAAAGAAATTTTTACTTCTAATCTACTCTAGGGGACTAATAATGAAGAATGAAAAAGACTAGACCGAAAACGGAGTTAATTTGAGTTAAAACGAGTCAAAACGAAAACCGGGCCCGAGACCCGAGCTTTAAAAATCAAAAGTTTATAAAAATGACCCTACGAAAGTTTTTCTATTTTTCCTAAGTAAAAGATGATAAAAGAAAATTTTCTAAAAAAGAAAATTATTTTTTTGCTTTTTAGATTTAAAGTTATGATTTTTCTAAGATTTAAACTAATTAAAAACTTAAAAAATAATAAAAATATTAAAAATATAATCCTAAAAATTTTATAAAAATTATACTAGACAAAGAAAATATGCAGAAATTTTATAAAAATAAAAGCCCTAATTTTTATCTTTTTATAAATCCTTAATTAGACTAATTAAAAACTAACCCTAATTATTAATTAAAACTAATTATAACTAATTAAAAACTAAGCTAAGGACTAACGATGCAAGGACCCTAAAGGACTAACAGTGCAATTACTAACTAACGGGGGGATAACTAATAAAACCTAAAGTTTCACAACCTACCCTGATCCCCAACCCGTTTACAAACTAAGTCCTTTTTGGCTTAAAAATAAGGTGAGATTTTAAAAAAACTTTTCATGAAAAACTTAAAAGAGAAAAGTTGTAGAAAAAGGTGGTGTGAGCAACTTTAATGAAAGCTTTATGAACTGAAAACCGATTATAAGCTCAATAAAAGCTTATTTATAAGCTGTTTACAGAAAGTAGTGAGTTAAGCTCACTTTTGCTTTTTGGCTTGCAAAAAGCTCAAATTAAGCTCATTTTGAAAAAGGAAAAGTGTTCTAGGAGGCTTATAATGCAAGGAATCTATAAATTAAAAGCTAAAAGTCTATGTTGAACTAGAACTTATCTGAAATTGAGAGACAAAGTAGCTAACTCAACAATAAGCATGAAAAGAGAAAATTTAGAATAAGCTCAAATACACAATAAGCAATTTTAGACTTCAAGCTTTTGGAGACTTAACTAACAACTATTGAGCAATAAATCTAAGAAAATAAATCCAATACTATAGCTTAAAAATTAAAAGTTTTAGAAACTAATCCTATACCTACTGTTTATAGAGTTTTTGGTTTTTATGGCTTATTGACAGTAAGATTAAGCTAAGAAAACAAGTTAGAAAATGCAAAATTAATCCTAATCTGTATTAAGCTGCATCTATACTATAAGCTACCATAACCTTAAAGGCTAAATCCTAAGTTTGCTAATCTTAAAATAGGGGGCGAACAAAAGATGACAGCATCACATTAAGTTTCCTAGCTGATTGCCAAATGGCCAAGCATAAACTAAAGATGCAGGCACCCTTGAGGTTGCAGCTGCATTAAACACACTCTATTAAGTGTGTTTAAACACAAAATAAGCACAAACAAAGCCTTAAGCCCCTAACTTAAGAATAAGATATCCTAACTTATATCCTAAAGTGCCCTGGTGCTGGAAAGAACATATTAAGCCATTACTTTTGAAAAATTAAAATCTAACTTATAAAAACTGAATTAAAACTAAACTTAACTAAAATCTAAACTAACTCAAGCAAATGACACTAATACATTTGACTTTTGCAAGTCAAAATAGACTAAGCCAAACACCCCCTTAAATATGAAACTTGCATTTTTTATACTACCTAAAGATCTAATAAGCCACAACAGATGTAGAAAAAGACAGATAAAGATCAAATAAGCAAATTACAACAGTAATTAAGCTATAATAAGCAAGATAAGCTGAGGAACAGTAAATACTTTTAAAAATGAACGTAAATAGAAAAATGAACAACTTACAGAATCCAATGCTTTTGGTAATGAACTTAAGTGCACAATCAGCTTGTAGACCACCCTATGTGCTTACCAATAAGCTTTAAACCAAGCCCATCCTTAATGTAGCTTGCTCCAATGCTTGAAATCCAAAGTACCTAATGGTCCTATGCTTTAGGCAGGTGTATGAGCTTTTCAAAGCTTATAAACAGATCCTATAGCCTTCCACAAGGCACTAAAAACCCAATAAGCCATCCCTTTCTGCTTATTCATCCAATAAGCTCTTCACAGATTCTCTTTTTCTTCTTTTTCTTTTTGAATTTTTGTGAATTTGAGTTACTTGACAGATTTTTAAAAAAAAGGACTTTGTATAAGTTAATTGAGGTCTCAAAAACTTATATAAAGGACTTAATAAACAGGTTTCAAAGATTTAAAAGCTTAAGTGACAAAAATTTTGTAAACAAGTAAAAATGCATAAACTTAAATTGACAAGAATTAAAAACAAGAAATTAAATTGCAATTAAATTAAAAGGTTTTGGTACAAATTTATGAGTTTTACAAGTTCTTGCCTTCTCACAAAATTCGATCCCCCTTAAACTACCCTATTACATAGTATTTATACTAAAGCTAAACTAGGGTTTCTTCAGTCTTGTGGTTGTTGTGTTTGTTTGGTGAGGAGAAACTTCAAATCAATCCTGGCCATTCTTCTTTCTTGCTGCCCACACCGAATGATCAAAACCGTAGGTTTTCTTGGCCAATGGTTGTGCCATGGATTGCCAACTTGGCATTTGACCCATGTGAGAGGTGGGGTAAGAGGTGGTGATGGTTTTGGACTGAGGTGGGTGGTGTTTCGAGGTGGAAAGTGACAGGAGGTGAGGGGTTGAATTTGGGCGGGAAACACTTGAAAGAGATATACAGTGTTTGTGTTTCAGGGGTGAAGTTTGAGTTTGTGTCACAACTAGTCCCTCAACCTTTACTAGTGAATTGCAAATTTCGTCCTTGTGTGTAAATGGTTTGGCCAGTTGGCAAGAAACACCCCTGAAAGTTATATAGGTTATTGCATTCATGGTCCTTGTGAGTTATAGCTTTGGAGGGTTGGCAGAAATGCCCCTCCAAGTTCATTTTGGGCTTTAAAAGATATTGGGATTGGATTCGGTTATGGGCCCGTGAAGGTTTAACAAGGTATTTGGCCTTTTGTATTTAAATTGGGCTCAAAGTCTTCATGTATTATACTAATGGGCTTTCCCGGCCCATAAGATGGGTCCGGGTTTGACCCATTAAGTATTCTTCGATGTCGGCTTGACTTTGACTGTTGACTTTTTGCAGTTGACCATTTGGTTGACTTTTGTTGACTTTTTGGTCTTTGGCTTCGATTTGACTTTGTCTTTTCCACGCTTTTCTATTCCGTGCTTGGTTTTGTCGTTTTGGCTTCGTTTTTCGTCCTTTTCTTAGATATCCGTTCCTGCACAACATAATTAGCAAAACAAGCATATTTTTGGCATTTTAAGTCTGTTTTTGGTTATTTTAGCTTGTTTTTTAAAGGTAAAAGGTATGTGTAATTAAACACATACCACTAGGCCACAGTACCTTCTACTAAACAGGCCATGGATACGCGCAAGTAACCCTCCTAACTTAGTCCACACATCAATATCACGTTACATAACATGTAGCACATAACGCATATCAGTCACATAATAGTCTATGCGTTTACACTAACACATAATCACATAAATTTAAAACTCATTTCAACACTTGCATTATTTGTATCCCAAGTTTAAAACACAATAAAAAGTGGGACTATGTAACTCGCCTAAATGCTCAAAATGCAGCTTCCAATTCCTATCACGCATCTATACAAATAAATAAACACGGTTACATGCGAACAAGCTAAAAGCTCTAGTCCATGTAACACACATATGATGGATGTCTAAGGGTTTGATTAACCATCATGGGTCACTCCGACACCATGCCCAACCTTAACCACCTCATTAACACATTACACTAGTTAACTACAATTTAGTCAGAAATGCAGAATTTTAGTGTATCTTTACTAACTTAAAACCCGTACTTGCTGACCTTCATAAATTATACAAAAAATCACCTAAGTTCATTTATGAGTTTACTAACTACCTTGTGATTCTCAAATTCTCATTACATGTGCAACTACCCCAAATAAAATCCAATCTCAAAACTGCCCCAATTCGGATCTGATTGCACACTAAAATGTATGGCCCTAATTACCATACTTAGACACACAATCAAAAGCTATCCTTCTAGGGTTTCTTTATATACATATTGAAACTAATCACTGTAGATTGGCTATCCCTAATTCCACCTCCTAAACATGACCTAATTCTGACCCGTATTTACTGTTTTGACAACTTTTCTTGTAACCAATATTTAACCAACTTCCAGAACTACAAATCAT
Source organism: Tanacetum coccineum (assembly GCA_026074375.1). Classification (NCBI taxonomy): domain Eukaryota; kingdom Viridiplantae; phylum Streptophyta; class Magnoliopsida; order Asterales; family Asteraceae; genus Tanacetum; species Tanacetum coccineum. The sequence continues at coordinate 7,146 of BQNB010080396.1, forward strand.
TCAAGGTCAAAGTTTTTGAAAAATAGACTTTTTGAACTACAATTTAGGCACTTGAATCATATCAAAACACGTTTTTGACATCTAGATATCATCAGTTGATCACAGACCTAAATTCTGCTCAACTCTAAATCATGTTCTAACGCAAACCTTAACATGCAACATGCATGATCATAACCCTAAACTAACCCTAATCATTATACCATCATTAAATTTCATATATAATATGTATTTTATAAAAATCCTAGATCCATCATATTAATTGTTACATGATTTAAAGAAAACTAAACAACTAGGGTTTACAAACATACCTAAATCCTTGATTCTTGAAACACTAAATCACCAACTTGATCTTGATAAAAAAAATCTTTTTTTCCTCTGCTTGAGTTCGACCGATTACAAAAAAAATAAAGGAGGAGAGGTTTGTATTTATAGTGTTTACAAAAAGGTTCGGATAATTACCTAAATAGAATCCTACTTAGACTAAAATTTGTTTTCTTTTCTTTCTTTTTCTCCCCAAACTGGTCGACCACACACACACACACACACACACACACATATCTATATATATATATATATATATATATATATATATTATTTACATAATTACTCCTTAATTTTGATATTTTTATAAAAACCTTTATTTATTTTGACATCCTTTTAAAATAAAACTAGTTTTCTAGACTTTCCAAAATATAAATTTTCATTTCAACATTTCACTTTCTATTTTTAGAAAGTCCAATTTAAATATCCAAATTTCACTCCTCATTCACTATAATTTCCAACATGATACATTTTCACTAAAAGCTCTGTGTAACACCAAAATATCCAACTATATGACGTAGCTCGCATGCAATTAGCCATTCCTTTCCGTTATCACTATAGTGGGACCGAATGGAATACTCATCACAAACACAACGCACTTAAAATAAGATGATATACACCTTCAAAATAATATCATCCACCTTTTCAAAACACTGTAGCGCACACACTTATAACAACATAGAACACAAGAAATACACACAAATGAACTCTTTGCATTTTTAAAAGGTATCACCTTACCTGATTAATAGAGTAGATGAGAGATGTCACAATTTCATTAGGCAAAATTATCCTCTCCTCTCTTTTTATTTCTCTTATTCTCGGCAACAAACACAAATTACAAACACAAACACAATTCATACTTTTGATTTCTATCAAGATTCACACATCCTAAACTTCATTTTATCAAGATCCAAGGTGTTTCCAAGAAGGGTTTCATTTTATTAAAGGTTTATTTCAAGGGTTTATAAGTTAGGGTTTAGTTTTATACTTGGGTTTTCAAGATCTACTCTTCTTCTTTCAAGATCTTTTGTTTCCATATTGTTCTTCATCTTTGTGAGTAAACCCTAACTCTTTTCTTTGATTTCTTTATGTTCTTGCATATATGTTCAAGATCCATACATCCATATGTTTGTGCTTTAATTTTCAAAGCTTATAAAGTAAGTTTTTATAAATAATAAAGATGTTGGTATTTTTATGCACTTATGTTGTAGTCTTGGCGAGATCGAGTGTTCTTGTGTGTTGCAACAAAGATGGTGAAGGGATTAGGATAGATTAAGAGTGGATTTTGTTGGATTGGTTTAGTAGTGAATGGGTATAGGTTAGATTAGGCACTATATTGGTTGATTTTGGTTGATGTTTTTTGGAGGGTTTGCATAAATATGCTATGTTGATCCTGAATTTGTTTTAAGGTTTTCGGACACTTAAAAATGTTTTGAATAGTGAGAAGGTACTAGTTTTGGATAGCTTGTTTCGAATAGATAAGTTTTCATATCTCGAACACTAAAAAGGACTTAAAAACGGCCCCCCGCCGTATGTTATGGCGAATAAATCTTGAAACGTTTTTTTTCGGCAAAATAGTAGTAAGGGTGCTGATTGGAATAGAAAAATGGCTTTTTGGACACTTTTGGGATGTTTTGAGCTTTTAAAATGTTGGCGTAACAAGTAATAACGTTAGTATATTAAGTAGGAACTTTTAAAAATGGCACTAACTTAATGTCGGATTTCTAAAACGGGAAACTTCTAAAAATGGAAACTTTTGGTATTTGTTAGTGAGACGAACTTAGAAAGTGGCGTTTAGGTTTCACTAATGCGTTTAGGGTAAATGGAATCATCGTATATTAGGGGACGGTATTAACGTCCCGAAACTTAGAACTTTCCTAAAATATAAACTTTCTAAAAATAGTAACTTTTCGAAATTAAAAACTTGTCGTCAAAAATATCGTAACGTAACTATAAACCGTATACTTTCTTAATGTCACGATTTTACTATATAAACAAAAGCACAAACACTTATGGATGTCTATTTTTGTTGAGCGTCTTATTCGATGTTTCATATTTATTTCTCGTTTCTAAAGCGCGTCTTTTAATTAGGTCGCGGTTAGAGTCGTTCGATAGCCCCACATTTTACTCGTTTTGAATAAATGTTTTAATACTTTGGGGTGAGAAACATTGCTTGCTTTTAAAACTGGACACAAGTACTTTGTGTGAGAATTTCCTCGTTTACGTGTTGCCTAAGTAACGTTTAGACCACTATTGCCCGAATCATCATGAACCGTTAATTACCTTTAACCGACTGGCTGGTTAAGTGAGCGCGAGTGAATAATTAGATCTATTGGGACTAATAATCCCCATCCGGGTTTGGTGATTTCTTACTGGTCGGGTACTTGACGGACTGTACAGGCCAACGGATGTATATCATGTCGAAAGTAGTTAGGTGGTCTTTGGTCGGACACCTGTAAGGGAAAGCATTATATGGCAGTATACATGCTATCTTCCACTATTAGCCTCGGTGTCATGAGCTTAGTGCAACGTAAATGCCTTTTTATGTGAAGTTGTATCTCCTATAACTGTCACATACGTTTTGAAATCTTGTGGTCCACACTGATAATATTTGAACTAAACCTATGAATTCACCAACTTTATGTTGACGTTTTAAGCATGTTTTTCTCAGGTGCTTAGCTTGGATGTCGTTGCTTGAATTATGTGAAGTCTTTTGCTTGGACCGGTTTTCAAGAATTTATCTATGTTTTTAAATACCGTTGTTGAAACTCATTTAAGCATTTGCATTTTAATCTCTTAAATCATTTGAATTGATCGATGTAAACTTATTAATATTTTGATTTAATGCAACAGTGTTTATTTTCAAAACGTACCCTTAGAGGTCATTCTTTATGCTTTGTACTTCAGATATTCATGAACGTCACGCCCCCGAACGCTTATTCTGACGGGACCCTATTCGGGGGTGTGACATTATGTGTGACACTTTTTCTAATTATATGAGTGTTGGCGATTGACCAGTCATGGTAAACGCCTCTGAATGGTCCGTTGAAGATGACATACCATTTTTGTTTCCTGTGGCTTGAATTTTGAAGTATTTTTTCAATTTCTTCTTCTCTTTGCATAAATTCTTTTCTTCCAGGAGATGGTGAAGATGATCGTTGGGTTCTTGAAGTTGATGCTTGGGTTGATGTTTCCATTGGTTCTAAACTTGGTTCATTATTTTAGGCCAACTTTTATAATAGGTCATGAAGTTCTTTTTCTTCTTTTTTGATGGTGGTTATATGTTCTTTGAGAGAGGCTTTTTGTTCTTGTTTTTGGTGTAATTGATACTGGACTGTTTTGATTATTGCTTCCATTCTCGGGTGAGAGTGTCAACAAAGGTATTGTTGTCAGTTTTTATGTAATTGATGTACGGGTGAAATTGGTGTAGTTGTAGTTGCCAACGAATAAGTCAACCTCTACAATAGTCCTCGTGTAATTTGTACCTCCAAAAACCTATTACATACTTTGAATCGGTCCGTAATTCGAACCTTCTTTATAATAAATCAATTTTCTATTTTTTCAGATTTTTTAAAAACACAAGTGTTTCTTTTTAATGAGTACTATAGTTCTGCTCAGCTTGTGAGAATGTTCCTGAAATATATTTGCATAATTTTGCATTGTACTTTTCTGTTTTTAAAACAGATTTTTGTTCATTGCTCAGATGAGCTAGTTCTGATGTTTAAGACTGAATTTGATTTCCATCGATATCAAGTCCCAATAGTTCTTTTTCATTTTGTAAAATGGAATTAGTATTAATCGGTCTCGTAATAAGGTCCACCAAAACCATAATCAAAATGATCATCATCATTATAGTAAAAATCTGATTATGCTGACTCATATTCGTAATATTCCTCCATTTTCTTATTATACTCTAAGAATTGCCTTTTTAATTCTTCTTCATTAGTGGAATTTAAATTGCACTCATTTAGATATTCGGTAATTTTTATTCTTGATATCATATAAGCTACTGGGTTTTTAATTCCTTCTGAAAATAATGGTAAGAAAATGAATCGAAGTGAACTAACTTCGTCATCATTTTGTTTAAGCTTAATGGCTAGCTTAGTCCTTTTTTCATGATATTCGAATAATATTTTAAAAACCAAATACGAACTATCTGTTTCAAATTCTAATTGTGAATCAAAATTTTCCACTATAAACTGTATCAAGTAATAATTCTTAAAGTATTTTTCTATTCGTGGCTAAATGATGTGTCACTTGAATAATCACTAGAATTTGTGTATGCATATATTTCAATATCTGAATTGACGTCTGAATCTTCGAAGGGTTCATACCCTAAATTATATGCCATTTTTAGTACTTCTGTTTTTCTTCTCTCCCTTCTTCGGACAAGTATTTGCATAATGTCCAACTTCATGACATAACCAACATCTACAAATTTTCTTTTTAGACGGACAATATTTTGAATTATCTTGGTAATTATATTTTTGACGATGTTGTTTCGTTTCTAAAATAATTTTGTTGAGAATTCTTTTTATAAAATTGTTTATACTTTGAGTCGTATAGTTTTCTTTTCCATACATTCTTTCGTTTTTTATATTTTTCTGAGAACATCCATAGTTACCAACTTTGTCAGATTGCATTTCACAACAAAGTTTAACTTGTGCTTCTTTTTTAGTTGTTTCTTGTAAGCATTCTTTTTTCATCCAAGCTTTTAATGTGGTAATTCGTGCTCCTAGAGTATCTTGTATCCTAGTTCCATCTTGCAATAATGCATTATACATTTCTTTTAATTTTGTTGATACAGACTCAGGAAGTTTATTAAAAACATTTCTAAGGCTGCTTTTTATCTTGTTGAATCTAGTTTATAATACTGATCAGAGAATTCACATATGAAAGGATCTAGATAACACATATTACATATTTTAAGATTAATTAATCTTCAGTATGCGTGTTCTCTAAAAGCTTCATTTGATGCTTCAACTCCTGGGATTCTCCCAGTAAATTCTTGTACTATACGTGCTACAACATTTTAAAAGTTGTCATAGCATCAGTTGTTGCTATTCTTGCTTGTTTTAATTCGTCAAAGGATTCTATAAATCTGTAAACATTTCCTGATGTTTTATGAAATATAAAGTTAAGCAAATCTCTTGGGTGTAATACTCGTAATTCTTCGGTTAATTGTATTTGAGCACTTAATCTATTGCTCTAATCTTGAATTGTTTCATCTATGTCTGTTTCACAATCGATATTTAAAATATCATTGTCCATTCTTGTTATTGGTATTTTTGGTATATATTGAGGGGGTATTTGTTCCTATTTGTTCTTCTTATTTTTAATCATTCCTCGTTGATATAAAAATCTTTCTGTTTGTGTTGGAGGTTTATAGTCAAATTCTCTTTGTAGATCTTCATCTACATATGATTTCTTACGCTTTTGAGAGAGATTATATTCTGTGTAGGGATTTTCATATGGGTTTTCATCTGAACTATAATCGAAAACGATTTATGCGTCTTCATCATTTGCTTCAGATGGTATATCTAATGATGCCATTAATTTAGTGAGTGTTTTGACTTGTTCTTCAAGATCTTCCATTATGTTAGTCTTAGTGGTGGAACAATTTTTAGAGATGGTTTATTTGATAATGATTTTTTTATTCTAGTGATGGCAGTGTCTCCATCAAGTTCTTGTGTATTAATTATATTTGATAAATGTTCGACTAGATCTGTTGTATGTTGACTATATTCAGAGGTTGTTGTATTTTGACAGACTATATTCTCAAATATATTTGTTATCTTTTTATTCATATCGTCTAATTTTTCTTGTGTTGATGTCGATAATTCAGGTAAATGTCTTAATACCAAAAAGCTTAATATTTCAATTATATTGTTGAGTGTTGAATTTAATATATTTACTTTTTCACCAAGAGCATTATCCTTTTCTATTATACTTATACCATATGACGTTCCGTTTGGTAGATTTTGAGGTATTTTAAATATTGTTTGATTAAATGGTAAAAATGGTTCAGATGTTGTGACATCTTTTTGTCTTTAATTTTTATTTGTAAGTTCGAAAAAGCTTTTAGTATATATTCCATATATTATTCTTTTGAAATATCACAAATTGTTTTGTTTTCTTGTAAATCTATATAGATTTGTTGTTCCCATATTTTCTTTTGGAATCTTTTTCTATTTATATTATTGTAATTATTGAGTCCTTTATTATAGTTGCTATTAATTTTATTAGTTATGGTTGTATATAATTGTTCAAGTTCTTCTTTATTGTAATGATTTGGATTAATATATTCTAACTGATAGACTGATGTGTCTGCATTAATAATTCGTAGTGGTAGATTTAGATCATCTTTAAGTGTTTTACTCATATTCTTAGACTTATATATCGTATTATTTCTTTTATTTCTTTAATGCTTTCTAATTCTTCATTATCACTTTGAGTAATAGAGGGTTCTCCACTTGTTACTGAAATTGGTTTTTCAATTTTTGGTATCCATACCGATGGTATATCAGATATTGATCTTCTATTTCCTTCAATATATTTATTTTTCGAAAATAAATTCGGTATTTCAATTTTTAGTAGTGGTTCAAAAAGTTTATCAACATGAATTATATCATCATTTTTAAAAGTAATACTGTGATGTGAGTTAGTAAGAGCATAGTTTATTTGGTATATTACTGTAAAGGGGTGATTTCCTTTATTCATAAACTAGTTGCAAAGCCCGCCTGATGGGCGGGCTTGCCTTATGAGTATTCAAGGAATAAATTAATTAACGGTTAATCAATTACAATAATCGTAAAATATTTATAGAGTGAATAAAGAACAAAAAAGAAATGAATGGTAATCCGATATGAGGAAATAATTTTTATGCATAATTAAAGCTTCTTTATGCACAACATTGGTCGTTGAATTTGTGTATGTACCATCTTTATCACAACATAGAATCTCTAAACCCTTCCTGCTCTTGACCCTTGAGACAGGGACATATAGTTGCCCATAGGCCTCTAACGAAACAACCCAACCTTAAACAATGTCTTCCCTCGACTTTTATTAATGGAAAACTATGAAATCGATAGACAATGTATTGTGAACGGACATTTAACATAGCAATGATTCATTGGAAATAATATGTACGTAAGAATTTAGTTGCATAGCCCGCCCAATGGGCGAGCGAGCCTTGTGAGTATCCAAGAAATAAATTAAGTAATGGTTAATGAATTGCGAACATCATAATATATTTACAGAGTGAATAAAGAACAAAAAGAAATGAATGGTAATCCGATAAGAGGAAATAAAACTTAATAAATTTTCCGCCATTACAAAGTATATATTTTTAGTTAATGTGAAATAAAGCTTCTTTATACACAACGTTGATCGTTGAATTTGTGTATTTACCATCCTTATTACAACAAAGAATCTTCAATCCCTTCATGCTCTTTTGACTCGATACTCGTCGAAAAAAATTAAGTTCAAGTAAATCAATTATAAACATACTAACATGTTTATCGAATGAATTAAGAAAGAAAAGAAATGGTTAGATATTACTTGTACATTTAAATGAATCGCTATTAGTTTTGGAAGAGGGTTATCTTAGGTTTTTTACTTTAAACGGTCGTTGACATCCATTCAATCTACATAACCTGTAAAAAATCCAATGAATATATCAACCAAATAGTTAGTCAAGATTCTTGAAAAGCTCTGGATAGTAACCGCTATGTGCTTACCTGATTTCATATTTCCATGTTTCCGGATGCATGTGCTTGTAGTTCTAAGGGTGTAGACATATTTTACATCTATATTTAAATCAAGTATGTTATTATGGCGTGTCTCTAAGATCACTTACCAATGATTTTGAGGAAATCATGTTCAATGCATCTTGGATATCATGCTAACTTTCTAAAGGAGGACATATATTAACCACATAAAGGTAGCCTAGTAGAAAAGAGACTTGTGGCTATCAGTTTAAATGTGTGAGGTCTCAAGTTCAGCTTGGTGCCAACAACCTTGAAGTGACCATTCCAACCTCCTAAAAAAGGAGGGCTTTAGCTGGTTTGAGTTTGTGTGATGGTAGGTTCAAATCCCGTGGATTAGTCGGCCAAAAAACTAAAACCCATGGCTACCAAAAAAGAGAAATCACATATACTTGTGATGCCCCAAATGTTGGATCAAAGATGTTAGTTGTAAAAAATTCTTAAGGAAATAGCATACAACAATACAAATAGAAGTTAAATATCATTATCATCCAATATGTGTCTTTGGGATTTTGGGTTGTACTCTATATATCTAACATTTCAAAATCTAAAATTAGTTATTGGAAACATGTCAAATGGGTGAACACAGTTTGTCTAAATAATTTTATATCAAGTGTCATTGAAGAAATAATTTATCTAATAATCTTTGAATTAATAGAAAACATCTTGATGCTAGTTTAACTGATCAAGGGATTCCTTTACAAAGTTGCTAACATTTTCATTGTTGTGGTCGAATACTATAAAGTTGAAGCTCTTCACTTACCAAGTACTCGATCTCAGTATATCATAAAAACACATAAAAGAACATGGCATATACCAAATTCACACAAAACACGACACGATCAACAGACTTCAATTAGAAAAATAAGAGTGCTCACAATGTTACTTCATATAAAATGATCAAATTACAAAACAAACCACAAGTGTTACAAATATGCCAACAAAATGAGACCATATAGTTGTGATAAATTTTATCTACGTATCACTAAATTATTGCTAAATAAATACAATTCAAAAAGAATAACTGAATCATGTGAAGCATGTGAAGCATACTCCAAAGGAAATGAATTTTTCTTCGACATGATGCCTAAATTATTGTAATAGAATCCAACAGTGATGCCTTACATCAAGAACTTTTGCTGCCATTTTATACTTTTATGTTCGTACATAAAAAGAACACTTAACAAAATCACAACTATATCTATACCAAACCCACAAAATATCAAAACCACAAGTTCATAAAAATCAAGACTTTAAATGAATGCAAAAATAATATTTTAGCCATCAAAGGCATCTACAAATGAGAGCCATTAGGGTGTTTGGGTACCCATTAATAACCTTGATATCCATTATCAGGTTACTATTATGATCTCTGATTTTTGTCAACTCAATTATCTAGTATTGTATCAACTCAATCATCTACTATTACAGCAAGATCAACTTATTATTTACTCATTGAACCAACAAATATCGGATATACAAATATATTATTCGCTGAACCAACAAACATCAAATATATGGACTCCTATATCTAATAATTTACCTATGAATGCTTTAGCTTATATAAATCATGCATCGGGTTACCTATTATGATCCTCGATTTTTGTCAACTCAATTACTAGTATTCTTGGGTCAACATCAATTCATCCTACTATTGACAACAGACAACTTACTTTTTGAAACTCACTTGTACAACACTAATATCCGGATATAAAATATAGGTTCTCTGCTGAAACACCAAACAAACATTAAAATATACGGACTCCTAAGTATCTATATAATTTACACTACGAACGCTTTAGCTGATATACATCGATGCAGAGTACACACAAATTATATAGACAAAAAACAAGTAGAAATTTACAACTATCGGGACTACCTAAGGGAGGACTGTTTGCGACAACAACATTGTCAAAGGTTCTATATGGGACTCTTTCTACTCTACAGCTTGATCTGTCTTAGCGGAAAAACATCCAAGCTTGATAAACATTTCATTTATCTTACAAGTGACTCCCAGTAGTCCTTCGCTGTATCCCTCCTTCGCAAACTTTCTGTTGATTTGCTCTTGCATAACTCTTGCTCAACCATTTCATCAACACTTATTACTACAGACATTGAGGCACCACTCCAAAATATTCAGATGTCTACCTTTGTTAGTTTTTCTTGTGTCGCTTGAGAATCTACACAACAGCTAGTTTTCTTGCGTTGCTTGAGATCTACAACTCTCGTTTCCTCCAACTACTAACTCCCATGTCAGCATCTAGTTCCATCACAGTCTGGAACCTCGTTATCTACAATTTCACAAGCTGGTCTTTTATTAACTGTTTTGTTTTTACAGGCTCGTTCGTCATCATCATCTTGTTTATTAACTCTCTTTTTTTGACATGTTTGATATAACATTATATTAGAATCAGATGAAGGCCTTTTTATAGCATGTGATTGTTTAGTAACTTTTAATTATTAATCCAAAACATTAAATTTCATATCCTGAAGTTCCAATTTAGAAACACAATAACTAATCTCGTCGTGGCAACTGGAAAGTGTAAGCAAGTGTTTGATGAAATAAAGTAACGGTTAATCAATTACGAAAACCATAAATTATTTAGAGTGAATAAAAAACAAAAAAGAAATGTATGGTAATCCGATATGAGTGGACACGCGCCTACTGTCTCCTCTCTTTTCATCTGCTCCTTTTTTATTTTGAATTCATAAGAACTTAGAGGTGGAAAAATGGTGGGCTGAAGATTGGGTCGAAACGGATCATAATGTAAAGATGTCATGTTTGATTATTTGGCAAGTCGCATTAACATACTAAGAGATATATGGATCTTAAATGCTAGTAATATACAATTATAAAACTATAAGTGATTATGGAAATTTAAGTATGTTAAAAAACCAATCAAACTTAGATGATAGAAAGTAAACTCTTGTATGCATTAACTGATAATCACAAATAGAAGATAGAAACTCGCTGATGAAATTACATACTTACATTTTAAATGACAGTTGAGCACCATGGTGAGTGTTGTGACGCATATGGGTGGCGAGATCAGGTCTAGTATACAACAGAAAGCTTATGCGTTTCCAAATGGATCGATAAACACTGGACTCGGAATATATAATACGCCTATGATGAATGGTTCAGGAACCACAAAAAGGTATGTTACAGCTTCTCATTATGGAAACTCTTCCCAAATGCTACCTAGACATCAGCAACAGATGTCGCAGTGTACTCTTTGTGCTTACAAATATACGCTCATATATATATATATCTATTTTCCTGTTGATGGTTATTAAAAAACTATAGACAGAAGACAAGGTGGGGAGAGTTGTTAAAAAACTATAATAAGTGGAAGAATATTGGTCATGATCCATTTATTTAGGACAGTTAGCCATGGGTCAAATGACGATCCAAAAGCTCACGGGTCAGATCAAAATCCACTTAGTTGGTCATGGATCAAATCATAGTGTGAGTTGAGAGGCTTAGCTTGTTGTATATGACTTATCTTTAGTGTTTGAATAGAACACATAAGAATGGTTTCCTAAGAAAAGCTAATGTGCAATCACACACACACGTTAAAAGTTTAAGTCAAAACCTGGCAGTTGCAATATCCTTGGCTTCAGCGGAGATAAGCCCAGCTACAACTTTCGGGACACCATCTTTGCAGACTTTGCCTCATCTTGCAATATTTGTTCTTCGAAAAGTGGTAGCAGACTCTTTTGCACCTGTAACATCGAATCTTTTCAGTATTTATCGCATATAAAAAACACATACGCAATTTTTATTCTTTAAAAAGAAAGAAAACAATAGTACATCCAAGGCTTGAGTAGCATTATTCAAATCAAGAACGCTATCTTCCACATGTTTAAGGAGGTTGATGAATTTTTTTGTCAAAAGGCCTGAAAGGTTTTAAATTTTAATTAACAATAATTCCATTTAGCTTCTCTTATTAAGGTTCAAAAAAAATTTAGCCAAGATTCATAAATGTACCTCTATTGCGACATTGAGGTCGATAAGTATCAGCTAAGTTCTCCATGTCATGGCTTTACAATATTTTATTTTGAATGAAAACCTTCTGCTATTATTAATATAATCACTTTTTGCACCAACTTAATTTTAAAAGTATAAGAATTTCCAAACACCCCTTCTTTATGTGGTGACCTGGTATATTTTTTTTTCTCTGTTTCAAACATCCCTCGTTCATGCAGTAACCTACCTATAATATTACAGTTTAGTCTGATCCTGAATCTGACTCTACATATCTGATTATTTTTCAATAAGCTAATTAGGTTTGCATAATCAGTTCAAAGTATAGAAATAAAATCACATGCAAATTATTGCAGCTTCACATGAATAAGATGGACGCTGCAAGTGTGATCTTTGGAAACTATGGTGCTACACTTCAGGTTGTTGCTTATGCACATCACCAATAGAAACAAAATGACTATCTTTCCCGCATCCTGTTTGTGAAAGCATTTTCGACGTAAACAATAAAAGTAACTTAGATTTTTATATTAATCAAGAATTGTGTAAACTGATTATAAGTATTAGTATATCCAATCACAACCAATCTTGTTGTCAAGAAAAGGATGTAGTATATCATGATACCGATACTCTCTGTGAATATACCTTCAGTCATTCACCACATGGATGTAACTATTAGCAACGGGTCAAAACTTTTTGTAAACTGCTTATTTATAGGCTGCCTATCTTCTTCTAACTAAAAATTGAAGCATAAGCCGAAAAATAGGCAATACCAAGCACCATCATACACCTATACTTAGTATTTATCAATAAGAAATATAAAAATGTACATGAATTACTAGGAATAAACAAAATATATAATCTGGGATTTGTCGCATGAATCTCCATTATTTCAGTCTTCCTACTGCCCTGCATAAAATCATAATTAAATGTTTAAACTCATTTAAGAATCAAACCATCACAATTCAGGAACATAATTTGTTTAAACAAATTTATAAAAGAATATTGAGGTTGATTGGTTTTTAGAATGCTCAGTTTCAAATCTCAAATCCAAACACCCCAATTATCAAAGAGTTGTAGTAGTTATCCGAAAGTATAGGTTTTTCTTTGTTTATGGACAGAAAAACTTTTTAGGAGTGCCTTGACTTAGGATTTACAATTGTGCAGGTTTCTTTTTAGTGACCTTGAAAAAGTTTCAGGCCCATTTAATACCAACCGATGTTCTTAATTTCTTTATCATCACTACAGTAGTAATATGAAGCTTTCAATGACTAATTTTTAATTTTGTGTGCTTTTAAACAGATTTTAGGAACATGATTGGCCCATTTAACTGATTGCAGTTTTTGTGAAAAGAAAATTTTTCACAATAGAAACAATCCATATTAACTCATTCATAAGTAAATGATTCGAAATTGCGATATATTAAAAAACCAGAAACACACCTCTTCTCTGATTCCCGCAGGTTAGATAAAGGATCTGCAATGTCGATATTGGAATATTGTATTGTCAAAGTTCAAAGTATTCTCCTTTTCTCTTATGCTACATATGTAACATATGGGCATGCCTCAATCGATAAAAGAATCATTTAAGTATTGTAACTTGTTTAGGAATTACTTACAGAACTTCCATCTTCATCTTAAAGCGACATCATGAGCGTCTTCTTAAAGCTCTACAGCTGCATTAGTTAGAAAAATAAGATTTAGGTGGGGAGCTAAGTGGGGAGGTTTGGCATTACATTATAAAGTATCATGTGATAAATGGGTTGTGGAAAATAGTGTTTGGATTGATTTGTTTCAGGGTGTGATGATCAGGTGCATCGAGGCCTATCTCCATTAAAGCATACCATCTTTTGAATGCATAAAGCCCTTCATGAAATTATAATATTTGTTGCAAACACATACCATTTAAATTAATCATAGAAACTTATTCTCGATAATTAGAAAACAATCAAACAATATAAATACATCAAATTAAGATACATAAATTACAATCTGAAAATAACATATATAAGCCCTTACCTCAGTAATTCATCATCTAATGCAGAACTGATTTGGGCTTTGTTTTTAATGCTTGCAGCAGAATCGTTTTGTCATTTTTAACAACCAAATATTTCTTTATGCCTGGATAGACATCATACTAAACTTAGATCTTGATACATTTATACATGAAATACATTTATACAATCATACTTAAAGGGATCTCATCACATCATAAATGGAAATTACACAAAATAAATGCAAAAACCATACCTCTACATGAATATACATGTTTGTGCCCAAGTTGTTCACCTACAATCAAATATAAATTTCTGATATAATCAAAAGCAATAATGAAACGAACGTTAACGATTTAATAAATTAATTAGTGATTACATGTCATGCAATTATCGTAACCAATAATCATACAAACAAATAAATCCTACCATATTTTCTGTGAAGATTATTGTGAATCACAAGTGAGGGGTGATTTTTTTGTGATTGGTTTTTCTTGAATTGGTTATTGTGATTTTTCTGTGATTGTAAAGATGGAATTGATTAATAGGGTGTTACTTGAGAAGTTTGGGCCTGATTTTTTGGGGAGGCGTTTCATAAAACAAATCTTATTGATTTTTTTGGCAGGTAATATGCATTTCAAACAAACTTTCCGTTATTGATTGATCGTGTAGTTGATTCATGTTTATTTGTTTTATTTTTTCAAATGTAAACACAAAACAGGAACTGCTCTAGTGGTTTAGGCAATTGTTGTGGGTGCCTACACCAGGGTTCCAATCCTTCGGTGGAATACCTTTAAGTGTTTTACTCATATTCTTAGACTTATAGATCGTATCATATCTTTCATTTCTTTAATGCTTTCTAATTCTTCATTTTCACTTTGAGTATTAGAGGGTTCTCCTCTTGTTACTGAAATTGGTTTTTCAATTTTTGGTATCCATACTGATGGTATATCAGATATTGATCTTTTATTTCCTTCAATATATTTATTTTTCAAAAATAAATTCTGTATTTCAATTTTTAGTAGTGGTTCAAAAAGTTTATCAACATGAATTCTATCATCATTTTTAAAAGTAATATTGTGATGTGAGTTAGTAAGAGCATAGTTTATTTGGTATGTTAATGTAAATGGGTGATTTTCTTTATTCATAAATGTTCTTCTTAATAATTCATATTTTAATAGTAATACTTTTATTTAGATCTTTATCTTTTAAAATTAATCCCATTTGTATGTTAACATCAAATTTTATTTTACCTTCGGCTAAGTTTCCTTTACCTCTAGCAATAATACTTTCTTCTTTATTAATAATTCTATCATCTCTTAATTCTAGTTCAATAGGTGTGTTACATCTCATTAATGTACTTTTTAATATTACTTACTTGTATAGTCGATATATGTATATATGCTATTTTGCTTCTATCTTTTTCGTTCATTTCGATCACTTATTTGTTTCCTGTTAATTATTGGTATAATAATATCACCTTTAGTTTGTTCAAATAGGAATTGATTCTTCTCCAATAATTTTTCCAAAATAAATTATATTTTTGCATGAAAATATATCTATAAGCTTTCTTCTATAATCAAAATTATGCTTTTCAGATAGTGTAAAGATTGATCTTGTAACATCCGAGAATTTTCGAATTTAGAATGACGATTTCAATCTTTGACTTTTAGGGTCTGGCTTGACTTATAAGAACGATCATCTAAATTACGTTTTCACGACTCGGACTCTAAAGCAATTTGATGTAAAATGAGGTTCCTGAACAACTTTTTCAGTTTTTGTTGCCCCACCTGGAACGACCGAAAAGGGGCTAAAAACATGCACCGCAAACATTATTCGAAACAATATACAACGCGTACCACACAAATACCATAATATTTGTTTTTAGTTATCATATTTATTTAATAAAAATATTAAATAAATTATTAATCATTTTTATTAAAACAAGACGGTTTTTTGAAAACGCGACTATTCGAGTTTGATATCCATTTTTATTTCGGACAGAGCGAAGACCAGGTTTCATAAAATTGAACTAACATATTATTTTATAAAATGTTATAAAATATTTATGAAATATTATCAAGTGAATACTCATTTTTATCGGAAAAATGATTTGAAAAACAATGGCGCAAGTTTCGAGAGTTGAATCGTCCGTTAAGCCGCTCAAATGAGTCCCGAACCGTTTTTATAAAAACTATACCAAAAATGTTACACTTTAGGTCCCTCAACTATTAAATATATTACATTTAATATTAAAGTTTTATATATATATAAAATTTATATATTAAACTCTCATTTCCATCTTTTATACACACACAAAAAAATTATAACACACTCTCCCTTTCTTCCCCAATTTATCCGGCCACCACCTCCCACCGCCGGCCATCGTCGCGCCGCCGCCGGAAAACTTTTCCGGCGGACATATCCGGCGAAGACCAAAAAGGCTCCTTATTTACCGATCTATCCGATCCACCAACTCACTCTCCTTCACGCGCCACTTCCACCACCCCACTGCCACCGCCACCATCTTCACCATCATCATAGCACATCACCATCATCATCACCACGAAAGGGTGCGTTCGGTTGGTGGTAAACCACCCGAAAGGGGTGTGTTTGTTCGGCTATATAAGCCCCGACAAGGGTGCGTTCGATTTAAAGACAAACCACAAGGGTGCAACCGGTTTGTATGTTAACACAACTGATATTGGTGTGTTTGTTCTCTGGATACACAACACTACACCACAGGGTGTTGTTTTCGGTGACAGCCCAACCTAAAAGTGCGTTTGGTTGGGGAACAGCCACCTGCAGATCGGGGTCGGTTTGGTTTGTAAACTAAGCCGAAGAGGGTGCGTGTGGGTCGGGTCGGGCTGTGGGACAGCCGGGGTCGGGATGGGTTTAGCAGCTAGGGGTGTTTGATTGTGGATTGGGTCGGGTTGGTTTGTGGTAACAACCGGGTATAAACCCGGTGAGGGTGCGTTGGGTTCGGGGCAGCCACCACCCTAAGGTGGGTTTGGGTGGCAGCCACCCAACAAGGGCGTGTTTGGTTCGGTTATAAAAACAGCCCAAGGGATGCGTTTGGCTTAACAGCCACGCACAAGGGTGCGTTTGGCTGTCCATCAGCCGGGTCGGGTGCGTGAGTTTAGTTGCGGGGACAGCTGGGAAACAGCCGAGAAAAGGGCGTGTTTGGTTTGTTTGGTTTAACAGCCGGGGCTTTTGGGTTGGCTTGCGATTAACAGCCGGGTGCGTCGCACGTTTGATGTTTTTGTCAAACCGGAAATAAAGTGAGTTTGGTTAACACAAAAATATATAAATTGTTTTCATATATTTATCGGAATAATATGTAATAGGAATACTTTGAACTTTGCGCGGATCTAGTTAAAACATATAAAATATTAAAACTGATTTATATAAAGTTATAAGCGATTAGACATATTTTGAACAGAATTGGACAAAAATGGACTGTTAGTGCCTTATATAACAGTATTATAACAAAAATGGAACGTAAGGAATCCGGGGTTTGAGACTTTTGATAAGTTAACTTGGTTTACAAAATATAACAAATTTATATTTTGAGCGGACGTTTAGGGAAAATAAAACGGGACTTGTAATCCCAATAACGAAGAAACTGATCGAAATCCATAATATACACTTAGTAGAAAAATAGTTATTTTTTTAATAAATATTAAAAATGGACAGATTTATTAATTAAAATGATTTGAACACTTTTCGGAGTCCCGTTCAGCCTTCCGTCGAAACAATCGAAAGTGTTCGTAATTGACGTTTTACCTTTGCCGCGAGCTTATACATTTTTAAAACTTGAGATTAAAACTGATCAAAAACTAAAGGTCGGTTAATATAATATTTCAGTTAATAGTTTTAAGATCATTATTCGGTTCTAAAAACGGAAGGTCTAAAAATAGTAACTTTCTGTAAATAGATGAGATATTAGGAATTGGACGGAAAATAGTATATATACAAGTAATATACTAAGGGTTAAGGTTTAAAGACGCGCAAGTGGATTTCTCATCACATGTATATATGACTGCATACATATAAAAATATGTATGATTTCGTCGTTACGATGTACGCATCGTTGATCGTATTTAATACGTGTATTATAATAGAGCGACATAATTATAGGTCGTGGTCGAGATCGTTGCAGATTCAGTTGTGATTTAATTGGATTAATTGATCGTGGTCTTTAATCAATGTGAGTTCATAGCCTCGCTTTTCAATATTTTGAATGTTTTATAACCCGCGAGGGGGATACATGCTTGTTTACAAATTCTTATACTTACTCGGTTATCTTATAACAATGTGATTGTTTTAAGGGATTTTGATCAAGGTGAGTTTATAGCCCCATGTTTTACTGGTTTTACATATATTTTTGGGGTGAGAACATGCTTGTTTACAAATGCATTTACATGTTTGATTACAAATTGGTTTACATACTTATTTGCATAGCTCGCTATGGGATACATTATTTGACTTCATTTTTGGTCACAAATGCATACTTTACATTTGAAATGATTTCGGATTAGCTTAGGCTGATTGAACTGATAACAACAAAATTACTGCCCGGGTGTTCTTGGAGGGGACACCGGTAACGGGAGTACATATTTTTACATTACTGCCCGGGTGTTCTTGGAGGGGACACCGGTAACGGGAGTATATACGCATTATTTGTATCACTGCCCAAATTGGGTACATACAAGTCTACGTCACAGCGTCATGAACTGTAAATCACTTGGAGGGTGAGCGCGAATGTTATGAAATAGATCTATTCGGGTGTGGATCCCTGTTCGGGTGATTAGCGATCACTTGGTAACGGAACATAATACGTGATTGTCCCATTGAATGATATAAAATAGATCTATTCGGGATTGACAACCCCCGTTCGGGTGACTAGCTATCACTGGGAACGAACGTTATAACATGTCGGATTATATCGTTGGGACTATCGGGCCTCCCCAACAAATACATACATGGAACATTTTGTTCATAAAATGTGTTATGCATTCTTTATAAATCTTTGGGATAAGATTGGTACTTTTGGTGACATAAAATGTGTCATGCATTCTTTATAAATCTTTGGGATAAGATTGGTACTTTTGGTGACATAAAATGTGTCGTGCATTCTTTATAAATCTTTGGGATTTTTACATGGTACTGTGATGATACAGTGGATAAATACATTCAGTTGAAACTTACATTCTTATTTAAACTAATTTATGAACTCACCAACTTTAATGTTGACACTTTTAAGCATGTTTTTCTCAGGTGAATTAGATGCTTGGATTATTTTGCTATTTTGCTTCTATCTTTTTCGTTCATTTCGATCACTTATTTGTTTCCTGTTAATTATTGGTATAATAATATTACCTTTAGTTTATTCAAATAGGAATTGATTCTTCTCTAATAATTTTTCCAAAATAAATTATATTTTTGCGTGAAAATATATCTATAAGCTTTCTTCTATAATCAAAATTATGCTTTTCAGATAGTGTAAAGATTGATCTTCTAAAAGCTATTCTATTTATCATAGGATCTGACATAAAACTTGATTCATCTTCATTATTACAAATAATAGAAATATCTTCTTCTTTAAACATTGGTGAATTTGTCATACTTATTATTAAATAATCAAATTAGCTAAAGTTATAAGTTGTACATTTGTTCCAGATGAATGATTAAATAATTATGTAGTACTCCGACTCTTTTTTCTTGATTCTTGATAGCTCTGATGATCGTTGATGCAGCTCTGATACCAGTATTTTTACGAAAGCAGAAATGATAAAAAAATCGGACATAACCGATGCGAATAATACCCATGTATGATCGATGGATGCATACTTGCTTCGAAATGAATTGAAATTGGAATTAAAGAATTATAAGGGTCGTTGGTGATTAATGGTGCTTTTAATTCTAGTAGGGGACGTAATGAATTATACTAATTCTATAAATTGATACGTTGAATGATTATAATTGATATTGTGATTGTAATGAATAGTTAGTACAAGGGATAGGGGTCTGCTATTCAGAAACTTTATAAGTTTCAACATAAAAAAGAATTGAATACAAATCAACCTTTTGGAGAGAATTTAACTGAACTTAAAATTCACACACTTTGATTATGAGGCGAGGCCTCTATTTATAGTATAATAAAGTAGATGCAATAGTGGCATATACAGTAGAGAACCTACTAGATGATCGACACGGATCACTACATTATTTTCTACTTACATCACTGCTTACGTTACTTTACATTATTGACCTACTGGCCGATAGGCCTTACATTATTGCTATATACGTCATTGCTTACGACATACTAAAATTACATTATTTCTAAAATACAAACTACACAATATCAATTAGAATCATTCAACGTATCAATTCATAGAATTAGTATCATTTATTACGTCCCCTATTAGAATTAAAAACACCATTAATCGCCAACGACCCCTATAATTCTTTAATTCCAATTTCAATTCATTTCGAAGCAAGTATGCATCCATCAATCAATATAAATCACAGGTGTGTAGTTTGGATTTTAGCAATAATGTAATTTTAGTGTGTCGTAAGCAGTGTCGTATATAGCAATAATGTAAGGCTTGTTGGCCAGTAGGTCAATAATGTAAAGTAACGTAAGCAGTGATGTAAGTAGAAAATAATGTAGTGACCCATTTCGGTCATCTAGTAGGTTCTCTACTGTAGATGTCACTATTGCATCTACTTTATTGTACTATAAATAGAAGCCTCGCCTCATAATCAAAGTGTGCGAATTTTAAGTTGGGTTAAATTCTCTCCAAAAGGTTGATTTGTATTCAATCCTTTTTTATGTTAAAACTTTTTAAAGTTTCTGAACAGCAGACCCCTATCCCTCATACTAACTATCCATAACCATCACAATATCAATTAGAATCATTCAACGTATCTATTATATTAAAAGATACAACCCTTTAATATAATGGGGTTGTATCCATTAAAAGCTTGTAATCCCATTCTTCATCCTTTCTTCCAGGTATATCATAACATAAGCCTTTAGAGTTTTCGGTAATAACCCCATGACACTTGAGTTCTTCCCTGCCAAAAACCGACGCATTAACTTAGCAGTGTAATTGATGTTAAAAACCGACGCATTAACTCAACAGTGTAATTGATAAGATTAGTTATTTATAATCATCCATAAGTTACAGTTACAGGTTAAACCATGTTACACTTTCGAGGGAGCCTATAAAGTCCTTTTTCCAGGACAAGTTGAATTTGGATGTCGAGCCTACAAGATCATCCATAAGTTACCCGTTGTCGTCGTGGACAAGCTGACTTTGACGACCTCCAACCTGCAGGCCCAAAGTATTTGATTGTTAAGGTTTCAGTACATCAAAATTTTGTGTTGCATTTAAAATTATATTTAAATCCGTATAGAATGATTACCAGTTAAATTAATATTATGTAGACGTTGTTGGATGATACTCTAGGTGCTGCTACGCTAACTTCATGCACTGATATTTAAGCCATTGTTGAAAAGTGCCAAGACGGCCAACAATATCTACTCCAACAAAACTTTCAGATAGAAAGAAGAATAAAAGGTTAGAAAACAGTATATAAATTTACATCCAATGATTGCTCCTGGAACAATTAACATGTCAGTTCTAGCTTATTCCAGTTTGTTGCATCTTTTACATTGTAGGAATTGATGCACTATGAAAAGGAAGGAGACCAGTAGAATGAAAGAACTTCACATAATGTAGAATGTAGGTAACTAGACTTAGCAATATTTAGTACATCTTAACCTATTTATATTCTAACTTCTATTCAAAGGATAAAGGTGGCTACCTTTAAAAATTCATATGTTGTTAATATTTTTACCACAAGGTTTCTTGATATTAGATAATACATAAAGGTTCTAATGAATACTTTCTTACAGGTCACTGTCCCATGTCACCACAAAATTGATCATATCACGAGTGAAGTAGCTTTAAGTTTGGCGAGAAGAATTTAGTGTTCTTGGAAGATGTAAGAATATCATATTTACCTTATTTATTGAGGTGGACTTTAGGTTTGGTGAAAATTATCTTATGATCCTGCATTTATGCGATATAAAACGGTCAAATTTTAACTATGATAATGGTCTTTTTCAAGACATTAGGATGTGGCCTAATTAGTAACCTACACAATCATAAACATCAAAAACTATTGTCACCAATTCTTCTGAGACTAAAACAAACATAAAATCACTTTATATAACAAGATAAACTGACAATTTATATATTTTAGACATGAAAAAAAATGTCTACAAGTATATAAAAATAGTAGTGATTTATGTCTATTATGTCATGAAAATGCTAGCATGTGTGACTTATGTTGATGGAGCTTGAAGCACGCAGTAAGAGAGGAAGACTGAAATCATTGCCTATATGCCCCTTTAATGTGTAATAAGGATTTGAATGTTAGTTAATTCAAAGATATTAATCATGAAAAAATAGACGCCATGTCAAACGAGTATTCACCTTTTAACAGATGTAACAATATCAGCCGATGGAGTTCTTTCAACAACATTAACATGTAATTATAAGTAGCAACGCTTAGTATATAAAGATCAATACCGACACACACATTTTTACGAAGGAGATAAGTAACAGTAACACGCCCCTCGAACTATAAAACTGAAACTATACAAAGTTTGCCAATTTCCATACATAGGTATTATATTGTCATGATTGCATTACTAACCATAC
>BQNB010080397.1:0-29948 GCA_026074375.1 Tanacetum coccineum
TATCATTCATCAGGTTTGTTGGGCCGAGCTGATTAAAAATTAAGGTTTCAGCCTTTACGATATTAAAAAAAAAATTAATTGATTTTCAAAACACACCTTTAAGTACACTAAACGTTACAAACCCAATCTTCAACTTTAACAAATTTACTACTTTTTTATATAACAAACTTTATTTATCAAATATGGAGCGCGTATATATCGATTCATTCGGAAAAAAATGTCGCTGAAAAGATCGTCGAATTGCGAACAAAACGAGCCCAATATTGCAGTGCTTCTTACATGCGCACGATTTTATAAAAAATGTTGAAGTTTAATATATATTTTAAAATATTTACGGAAATAATTTTTGAGTTTATCGGTACGTTACAATATGAGTCTCAATGACTAAGAAATAACACTTGACGTTATTGTTCTGTTGCAAAAAATAGTTATGCGTGCTCCACGAAGCACGGAGTGACAAACCTATTTACAGCAATAACTAGGTATATGTTTACAATTAAAAAGAAAGTTTATGTTTGCTTCCTCCTTTTTTTTAAAGGGGTGAGTGGGACTGTGGGAGTCCAAAATAATAATAAAAAGATTAGTTATGTTGTGGTTGAAAAATGAATCGAACACTTTAGAAGAATTAAGTCAAACTCCACTTAAATCAAATTGTGACATCCTGTGTTGTAGTCGGTGGCTTGATAAGGTTCCTCAAATCTCAGCCTCACATATATTAGGTTGGATGGAGTGGAGGTGAGTTTGCCTCAACTCACTTAGGCTGGATGGAGTGGTGGTGGTAAACCCACCTGACACGTCAACGCCACATCAGCTTTCTCTCTTCAAATAAAACTCACCTTTCAACCGTAATAAGAACTCACCTTACAACTAAAACTCACCTTACTCACCTTTTTTTAATTTAATAAATACTTTTATTCATAAACTAAAAAAATAAATATTTACGTAAACGTAAACGTACGAAATTAATAAAAACGTTAACTAAATTAAAAACTTTTATTCATAAATTAAAAGCTTAAACGATACATAGATAAATTAAAACGCAACTATACATAGATAAATTAAAACATAAACGTAAACTAAAACGATACATAGATAAATTAAAGCGTAAACTTCGGTTGGGGTTTCTTGGTTGACGTTTGTTGGGTCGGGGAGTATTTTGTTGAGACATTTTTTTGAAAGTAAAATAGAGTGTGAAATGTGCTCAGAGAGATTGTATATAAATTGAAAGAATTGTGTTTTAAAATGGGTGAAGTAGTGAGTATTTATAGATAAAAAGTGGGGTTTTTTTTTTTTTATAAATAACGGTATAAAAATAAAGGGAGGCCCACATTTTTAAAACTCATCTTCGGTGAGTAACTCTCCTTAAGAGCAAAAAAAACCACCCGAAACTCACCACAATATTGGCCACTCACCTAGGTGAGTTTTGGATCGGCGTGGTAGTCGCACGTGACTTCCAAACTCACCCAGGTGAGTTTCGAACCACTCCGTCCAGCCTTAGGTGAGTTAAAACTCACACGTGAGTTTCCTTCCTGGTCTAAGGCTGGATGGTATGGTGGTGGTAAACCCACCTGACACATCAGTTTTCTCTCTCCAAATAAAACTCACCTTACAACTCACCTTTCAACTGTTATAAGAACTCACCTCACCACTAAAACTCACCTTTCATTAAAATACATATTTTATATAAAATACAACCTACTAAATACCCACACACTCACAACAAAATAAAATATATTAATTAAAAAGTGAGAGGGCCCACAATTATCACAACTCACATATGTGAGTTTCTCACCGAATGGCTCTCAAAAATTGTCAAACTCACCATGCTAGTGGGGGACTCACCTAGGTGAGTTTTAGACTGGGATGGGACTCGCGTGTGACTTGGGGAAGTCACCTAGGTGAGTTTGGCCAAAGTCACCACCATACCGTCTAGCCTAAAACTCACCTAGGTGAGTTACCCACTAGCAAAGTGACTTTGGTAAATTTTGTGCACTCTTCGGTGAGAAACTTACCTCACGGTGAGTTTTATTTTGTTGGCCCATTTCTTTTTTATTAAATATATATTAATTGGTTGTGAGTGTGTGTGAGTATTTAGTGGGGTATATTTTATATAAAGTGGGTATTTTAATGAAATGTAAGTTTAAGTGGTAAGGTGAGTTCTTATTACGGTTGAAAGGTAGTTGTAAGGTGAGTTTTATATGGAAAGAGAAAGCTGATGTGGCGCTGACGTGTCAGGTGACTTTGGGCTTTCCATACCGTCCAGCCTTATAGGTCTCAAACTCAAAACTTCTTTAAATGATTCTTTAATTGAACAGAAGAATTGCTAACTTCAAATTTTATGTACAACGAGGCATTCAGACCCGTGCGTTGCACACGAGTTGGATGCAGTAGTTGTGTACGAATGTGTTGTAGTATTATGTTTGTGAAATGACTCGTTGCTTGCTGTTCGTACGTATGTGATTCACATGCTTGGTGTTGATGAAGTTATTGAATTTTTTTATTTTTAAGATTTTTGAAGTATCGTGTTAATTTGTACGTGATGGGCTTCGTTTGTTCTCATTGTCTAAGCCTTGTGTTGTTTAAAACCGTTTGTTATGTTGTTTGTTCGGTAATGTAACGTCTGGTTTTATTTAAATTTGTTTTTTAGTTAAAAGAAGGTTGCAAGGGGTTTAGTTTGTGTGTTTCCATAAATTTTAGGGGTTTAGTTTGTGCCTTTTATAGATTGTGAGTGTTTAGTTTGTTATTTTTGTAAGATGAAGGTTTTAGTTTGTGCAAGTATAGAAATTGAGAGTTATATCGTTACCTGTTGGTGAGTTGACCGTTATATTAAGGGCGTTTATCTGTTACGCCGCCTGAGTTGCGATTGTAATGATGGTATTACTCTTTTCTCCACCACATGTTCTCTTTATATACTCCCTATTCTTCTCCATTTCATCAACCCCTCTCACTTTTGATATCCCTTATAACTTTTTCTCTCATACCTACTTTTTTTAACAATGGCAGCTCCTGGCCCATCCAATGTTATTGCTAGGCGTGTGGTGGATGAGTTGTTGGAATTCAGTGGCGAGTCTTCTGTGTCAAAAGCTTTGACTTTTTTCAACGCCCAACAAATTGTTGAACATCGCCGTTTTGCTAATCGGATGTGCGATGAAGTGGAAATTAGTGAGACTTTGATTGGTCAACTGAATGCATTGATTGCTGAGCTAGAAAGAATGGAGGATCAGGGGAAATTGTTTGATACTTTGATGTCTCTTAGAGAGGATAGGCGCAATGAGAATGCTAAGATGTTGGCTTTGAATGAGTTGATTGCTCAGGTGATGAAGGAGATTGAAGATAAAGAGGCACAAGTGGATGCTGCAAACGATTCTGGGTAGGGAAGTGGATGGAAGTCTTTTGTTCTGGTGACTGGTGGCTTTTGTTCTGGTGACTGGTGGCTTTTGTTCTTTTGGTGAATGTTTTAGTTTATGGTGTTTTTGGTCTTGTTTTTAGGGTTTAATTATGTTTTGTTATGTTGGTGTTAAGTGTAGTTTTTAGGTTTCATATCTAAGTTGTGGTTGAACTTTGGATGTTACCTTGAAATCTATGAATGAAAAGTTATTATTAAGAATATATGAATTTCTCTTTTTCTATCTAAATCATTCTTTTGTTTATGGTTGTGTTAATGGTTCATGATTTTGTTGTTTAGGTTAGTCAGTTGAATGTGTTGGTTGTATTGTTTTCCACAAAAGGAGTATTGGGTGGCAGTCATTTAGCGAAACACCCATTTTTAGGTTGTGAAGTAAAGTAACTTAGCTTTCCGATACAATTTATTGTGCAGCATTCAGTTTGTATTTTTTGATAAATTTGTTGTTCAAAACTATCAAGTGTTTGGTTTGTTTCTGAGGTTGTGTTGCATCATTAAGTTTGTATTTTGTTTTAATTTTGTTGTTCAGAATTATCAAGTGCTTGGCTTGTTTTTTAGTTTGTGTTTATGTTAGAAGAAGATATGTTTGATGTTGTTAAACAGTTGAATGACATGATTTTTAGTCAATGCAGCATACAATGTATTGTGCATCATTCAGTCTGAATTTTGTGTTAAATTTGTTGTTCATTTAGGAAGAGCCTGCACAATCTGCATAGGCGTATTCTTTTGCATCACCCTTATGACCGCCAGGTTGTTCGTGTATGCGCTAAAAATGTTATGCACTTCTATACATCAATGGGTTTAAGATTTATCTTTATTTTGATTGTTAATTTTTTGTGTAGCAAACTGGGATTCAGACGGTGTACCACCCGTTGCATGCTGATGAATACAATCAATCGCTGTCATAATAAAGTGTAGCTAAAGCTTAGTTCAAATGCGTAATGGTACAGTGGGTTAGGTTCCTAATTAGATGATCTGATTTTGTTTTTCGGGTTGTTAGTGACTTTTAAATGAGGATGAATGTGTATGAAATTAGTTTAAAATATCCAAGTTCTATGCTAGTAGTGCCTAGGAAGAAAGTAACGATTTCGTATTAGAAAATAATGTCTGAATCTTGTTAATAGGGCTTGTTGGTGCCTTAATACAGGTTGTTGAAAGCCTCTTTAAAAACAATGTTTCGAGTGCAGTGTTTGAGTTCCTTATCTTCATCTTCGATCATTAAGATTTTAAGACCATCAGGTTTTGTAACTATAGATAGCGCGACATAGAGCTGACCATGACTGAACACGGGATTAGGTAAATAGAGACCGACATAATTAAGTGACTGCCCTTGGCTTTTGTTTATTGTCATTGCGTAGCATGGTTTGACTGGGAATTGTCGTCGTTTCAAAACAAATGGCCATTTTGACTGTGCTGATGTGAGAATGATTATGTGTATGAGTACATGGTCCCCTATATGTGACCCGGTCAGGATTTTTGCTCGAATTACAAATTGGGCAAGCTCGGTGATGATTAGTCTAGTGCCATTGCATAGTCCCTTGCTTGGATCCACATTTCGTATGAGCATTATTGGTAGTTCCTTTTTTAAACAGAGTGCATGAGGGGGCATCCCTAGAAAATTCAATGAGTTTAAGAACTCAACAGGGTATAGGTTATGCTGGTCTAGAGTATCTGTGAAACCCTTACAGATTTCGTCCGCGCTATTGTAAGTCACTGTCTCGCCTCCTAACTTATTAAACATGTACTCGTTTATTGCGTCAGCATCATCATTCCATGGAGTTAGAATTGCTCTTTCCTTAAGATACTGATCGTCAGTTTGCCTTGTAGTAAAATCGGGATATGTTTCTGATACAATCTTTTCAATAGGTGTGCTCCATGATTTAATAAGGAATTCTTCTGGAATTTGAATCCATGTTGGTTCATCCTCCGCTTCCTTTTGTTTGGCCGGCAATTTGCCGTCACCAACAGCCAAAACCCATCTATTGAATTTTTGTTTTCGAGTATCAATCTCCTTGTTTCCAGTATACTCATTCACTCGCATGCTGCGTGTAAGTGTGTAAATTTTGCATTGTTTCCACAATTCGGACCGGTTTATGCAAGCTTGAACTACCTCTGGTCTTTTTGCTTTTGGGATAACCGGGAGAATCTGTCAAAATCACCCCCCAACAACACCGTCATACCTCTAAAAAGGCGATTTCGTTTTCCTGGACTTTTGTACCCCAATATATCTCGTAACGTCTTGTCTAAAGCTTCAAAAGCGTATCTCTGAGTCATTGGTGCTTCATCCCAGATAATCAGTTGAACTTCTTGCATGAGTTTTACTAAATGCGTGTTTTGCTTTATCCCGCATGTGTTGTTCTCCATTAATTCGAGTGGTATAACGAATCTGCTATGAGCAGTCCTCCCTCCTGGTAGGATCAACGACGCAATGCCTATTTCAATTTAGAACATTGAGTTAGTCATGAGTATGTGTTGGAATACATCTTTTTTAGAAAAAATCAATAAATAGGTCGGTATAAAACGACTTAAAACGGCTTACCGGAAGATGCTACAGCAAGAACAATCATTAGTGCTGATCTTAATCTTGCGATTATGGTCTTGTATAAAAACGTTTTCCCTGTTCCTCCAGGTCCATGAATGAAACAAAATTGTCCTTATTGATTGTACACAGATTCAATCACTTGTTCATATATTAAACGATGTTCGAGGTTTAACATTGAATGAAGTTGTTCATGCTCAACTTTACTCTTGTTCATATCAAAATCCAACGCTTCTCGGATCAGACGATTGTCCAGGTTTGTCAGCAACCTTGGATTTGGTTGTGGAAGATCCTAGAATTCTCTTAAAGATTTTCCATGCCTATTCAACAGCTCTTGGATTTCCAACAGACAATAGTTCCTAAGTTGTTCCTCTGTAAGCTGCAATTCAGGATATCTATAGAGTTTCCTCTTTTTATGCAAGATATCATCCGACAATGCCACCCAGTTTTCTTCCCATAGTTGTAGTGGCCTACTTACTTCACAGAACAATAATATTATTACAAATATATCGCGAAGTTGTGGCCCCAATGCCCAAAAACTTGCCTCTGCTATAGCATGTGTCCGCTCCTTGTCATCATTGAGTAGCCCATATGCAAAACATGCTGATTTGAATGTTGCGTATACCTTTTTGTTAATGGTCATGAGTTTTTCAAAAGATGTAGCTCCTCTGACAACGTTTAAGAGCATCCTGAGATAATATCATTCTCCAGAAGCGAGACTTGAATAAACAATCCTTCCTATGCATTTTTTTGTTTTCTTGGTTTCCAAACTTTTTGTTGTGCGTGCCAGACATAATGTTTCGGTATTTCTCCATAAGTATACTCCCTGGCTTCAGGATATTTCTTATTGAGTTCAAACCACTCAGTAAACATCGTAATGTTGATAACTTCCGTTTGAAGCAGTGCCGGTAAATTTTGTGAGTCACGCATTGTTATTGCATTTTGATCCGGTAAGTGGTAACTCAATTGCATGACTGTTGGATAGGAGTAGTGTATATCATACGAAAAGAGAAGCCACATGGCCTCACATGGAGCTATAAATCGACAATTCTAAAAGTTCTTTATTTCATCCACTTCCAAAACCTGTTCAGATGTTCTATTCTGACCGCCTTTAACGTTTTCTTGTATGACAACAGTCGCTCTGTCTGGACCCTTATTTAAGTACTTTAATAAGTACTTAATTGCTTTAGACTTGTTGCACCATTCAACGTTAATGTGTGCTTGGTATTTAAGTAGCAGATACCTATTGTAAGGAACATCATGTTTGTTGTAGTACACAAATTTTCCTTTCTTGGCGGTCACTTTGTTATTCCTCCGACGATAAAGAGCATATCCATCTTCATCAATTATTGACTCTGCTAAAAATGATTTGGGAAAATGTTTTGAACATTTTCCGTCGGTTGTACAGGGTGCGTATTTTGCATCTGCACCGCAAGGTCCATGTAACATATACTCAGTAACTACTTTGTAGCCTTCTGGATCCTCTATTGGAGATGGTAATTCTGCTGAGATTATATCATCTATTTCAGCCGGGTTCCTGCACTTCCACCGTTCTTCTAACCATAGAAGAATATGTGCGTGTGGCAGGCCACGTTTTTGGAATTCTATTACATATACAACTGAAAGGGCATAGGAGACAGTATTAGTTAGTGTTTTAAAAAGTTGAGAAGAGAGTACCGAGTGATTTTATAAAGTGAGGATCGTTACCCGCGCATGTGTCTCTTAAATCTTTTTTTTTGGCAAGATCATCTAAAAGTTCGGTCAGGTTCATTTTAAAAACCCGACATCCTATTTCTGGATGATCGTGTGATTTCTGTCCAGGCACATAAGCCAACATTTCGGCGATTTCTGGCCATTTTGGGTTGGACGTGAAAGTGATGATCAGGTCTGGATTTCTGTACGTTCGACATAGGGCCATCGCATCTTGATAATTTTGCATCATGTACCTTGGACTTCCTGTAAAAGATCTTGATAAAACTATTCTCTTTCCAAGACCTGCGGCACTTGTATCACCTCTTGTAACAGCATCACATAGATTATGAAACAGATCTACACGCAGCGTGTCTTGGTTATTTCTGGTTCATTTGAGCCTTTGTTCTTCAACCGCTGTGTATACGTCCACCAAATATTGCTGAAAAAATTGGCCTCCTTTTAACAAAGTGTTTCCCTGGTTATTTCGCTGGTGAATTATATATGCATAATACTCTTTCATTGTAACATCCTTACGCTTTGTTTTCTGTTCACCTGTATTTCTATGATAAGGAATGTGTTCATGAAATCCATCCTCCCCATATGGAAATAACAAAGGGTATTGCAGTGCCATGTAGCTTGGATGCAATTCTGAGATGCGTTGTGGGCCAGAATTGTTTTTGTTAACAATTATATCCCTTGAAGGTTCGCCATCACCAAAATCATTTATGATAAACGCTGCGACTTCAAAGACAGTAGGTGCGTTGTATTGTCTAGTTGTTTTTCTCTCGCTTAGTAACCTCAGCCCAAAGTCAGTTGAAGGATTTGAATGACACCATTCTTTTGCCATCCGGAATGACCTGACTATTGGGTTTAAGTGATCCAACATTTGAGTGAGGTCTGCCACTATGTTTTCATCGACTTTTTTGCATGATTCGTTATCCACAAAAGCAGACATCTGATTCCTAATTTCATTTTTCATGTCAAAAAAATAGAGTTAAGCATACCTAGGCTGAACTCCTTCTGTCGGAAGTAGTGAACCCACTCGATGACAATTGTGGCTGTTTATTCTAAATGTATATGGTCCTCTCCCCGTATTAATCGAATGATCTATTTTTGCTCCAAATGAAGTGAAACAAAACATACTGCTGTATACTCTGATCTGTTCTATGGAAAATTAGAAGGGGGGTTGAATAGTTTATCGCTTTTTAAATTAATGTTATGTTAGTTTATAAAAACTTAGATTCGACTTTATGTGAATTCATAATATGCACAATATAAACAATTTAACTAATCAAGTAAGTAATGATAAGATGTAAATAAATGTGCAAGATAAGAGATAAGAGATGGAAAGATCAAACCACAACACGAGGATTTATAGTGGTTCGATAACGAAGCACCTCTTCGCCCTACTCCACTCCCCGAGCACCAAACTCGAGAGTTTTCTTCACTACGTCAACAAGCTCCCTTTAGGTGGAGAAAACCGTACACAACTTAGCTTACACCAATTTCCGACACTAAGCTAAATGTCGAGTTTTAATTCGAGCTAGAACCAATCTATCACAACACAACACACCACTTCACGACAATTCACAACTTGGCTTCACTACACAACTTCTCTTTGCTTCACAACTTCACTTCACCAAGACACTACTATGATCACACCAATCTATCACAACTTACTAAGATCACCCGATCTAACTATACTTACAATGATCACTACAATCTACTTAGTATACACAACTACGATACACACCTTCACAATATACACAAATGATTTACAAGATATGATACAATTGCAACAAGGTTACAAGGACACACACTAAGCTATAATACTTCTTCACTTGATGATAGGAAGTATTCTTCTCTTGCACTTGAAGATCAAAGCTTGGATCACTTGGAAATAAGGCTTTATGATTTAATGATCAAAGTAAAGAAAGGAAAGTATAAACTGATTTAGAACAGAAAGAAAGTGTGTGCAAAAGGTGAGAAAATCAGTGGGGAATAGTCCAGTATTTATAGGCAAGCTGAGACAAAAAACAGGTGGCCGGTCCCCTTAATTAGGGTGTCGGTCCCCTTAAAATTAAAGGGGCTGCCCGTTATAATTAAGGGGGCCGCCCATGCCTGACGCTCCCTTTTTTGTCTTTTCTGGGGGAGGTGTTTTCTGGAACATTTCTAGTCGTGTTTAGGTAGAAAATTTGAATTCAAAATATTTATTTGAATAAAACATTTCTTTTAAATCTAAAAATGTTTTGTAAAAGATATAAATACGTTTGTGTCATTTTTATAAAAAGTGTGAGGTTAAATAAAAAATTATTTGATCATAAACTACATTAAGCATTTTTTATTCATACCATTAAGTGATTAAAATTTTGAAATGAAAATTTACTACTAATTACTTGTTTACAATTAATTTTTCATTAATTATTTTTACATTTTGTGATTATCAAAACGTAGAGAGATCGAAAAATATTAACAATGTTTTAGGCATTATTTCTATCAACAATCTCCCCCTTTTTGAAGATTACAAAATCTTAACTCATTAAATATAAAATTTATTTTAAACAAGTTTTTAGTGAGTTTTATTTCCATTTCTCCTCCTTTTTGTAGAATCAAAAAGGCTTCGCCGATTAATATTAGAAGAAACGACAGAATAAATGCTCCCCCTTGATGCGTACTCCCTCTCGTTCGAGGGCACCAAGGAATCGAGCTATGGTAACTTTGCTACAAAAACAAGTTATAAGAACAAGACAACTATTTCTAACATGTAGCAAAAAAATATTTAAACATGTTGATAATACTTAACAAGTGTCAAGTTATTTGTGTAAACTAATAATCACAAATATATATCAACTAGGCTTAACTTTTATGGATATGAAAATTTCAATCTACCAAAGAGCAAACAAGTGCATAATTAAAACATAAGACTAAAGTCCATTCATTAAACATAATAATTGTGTATAACATACAAGCATGCGTACACCAAATAGAAATAATATGCTTGAAGCATATTAGTACAACATACATAAAATTTAAACTACAAAGATCCTAATATTCCTAGATTGCCATAGGAAACTATTGGACTTGCTTGCAAAAGGAGTGGGTTGGACATTTATTTGAAAGCGAGAAAAAGTAAGCATGTAATATGCTTAGTTGGTTGTTGGTGGAGAGTTTGGAGCGGAGGTGGTTGTTTGAGGGTAATCTCGGTGGACTTGAGGTGGTGGTTGTGGTCGAGTGAGAAGAAATTCAATCCAATTGATATCTTCACTCAAGGTGAGGAATTGTTTTTGGGTAAAGATGCAACAAGGACAATAACCAACATGTTGTTCAACTTGATCCAAGTTGATGGTATGAGGTAAGTTTGGAGAGTAAGGAGATGAGGAAGTGTTACGTTGTGAGAGGTGCATGGCTAGGAGATTTGATAAGTCTTGAAGTTGGTTAATGTCATTCATGAGCATTTCTCTACTTGGAGAAGGAGGAAGTGGAGGTTGTGGGTGGTTGTCACCTTGAGGTGAGAGAGGAGTTTGAGCATGAAGCACACTAGCAACATGTGGATTGATAAGTAAGTGAGGAAATGGGGGTTGTGTTTGAGATTGATTGATGCTTGGTAGAATGGAAGCTTGTCCAACATTAGTGTCATAAGAGTCACTAAGTGGAAGTGAGTGAGATTCAAGTGAAATATGGTTTGAATGAGTAGTAGGTTCATTGATAGGAGATTGTGGTTTGGGCATTGGTGTTGGCAAGTTAACATCAACCTCATTGGAAGAGTTACAATGGTTCAACTTCTTCCTCTATGTGTGTCTCACCAACATTTTGGCAACCCTTGAAGTTTTGGGTAAAGGTTTGTGAGGGGAAGACATTGGAGAGAACAAGTATAATTTAATGAATGTGTTAAGAATGATGGTTTATTTATACTAGGAAGATGATGTGATTATATGGACATTGTTAGAATACAAATCCAAGGAATGTTTATGAGAATTGGGAAAATATAGCTGGGTCTAGTAGAAAGAGGGCCAAAAAGCAGAAAGAAACAGTAAAATACGTGCTTCAGGTGGCCGGTCCCCTTAATTACATGGCCGCCCCCTTTAATTTTAAGGGGACCGCCCTTTTGATTTAAGGGGGCCGCCACCTAGAAAGTCCAGAAAGTCCAGATTTTTGTTTTGTTGCAGGAATGTAAAAAAAGGTGGGACTAGTTTTGTGGCCATTTTGCAGCAAATCCTAGTTTTTATGGCACTTAAGACTACAACATTTAGCAAGCAAGAAGATAGGCAAACAAAGTTGTAATTTTGTTGTAAGCATGATCAAGTCTAAGGGCATTTAGCAAGAGATAACATATAGATAAGCATGCAAGAAGGTAAAATGAAGCCTACAAGAGAAGTCATATTATACAAATAGTTTTAATATTTCTAATGTTTGTAATGCTCTTAAGATTTTAAAACAAATACTATATGTTGTAAATATATTTAAGTAAGACATATGTTTGCATTTATAAGCCTAGTGTGTGCCTATATGTAACAAATGTGGAGTAACGATTATTTCGACTCTAAGAGGAAACCTAAGAAATAAAAAATCCAATTATTATCTTAAGTGCTCCTTGATTTAATGTTGCTCAAACAAAATTGTCAAAGTATTGGATTATATACTTTGGCATCAAATGTGTGATCATTATGCATGATTTGAAAAATGTTTTTAGCATATATCAACAATGTGTGAAAATAGATTTTCATGTATTCCTAGATGTGAGAAGGATTTTGTTAAATTGAATTGAGACTTATATATATATATGTATATATATATATATATATATATGTATATATATATGTATATATATATGTATATATATATGTATATATATATGTATATATATATATATATATATATATATATATATATATATATATATATACATATATATATATATAAGAAATCTTAACTTTGGCAAAACCAAGGTTACATAATCATGTATGTAGATTGTTCTTTTGAATAGTTCCCAATTTTTAATTTTGTGCAAAACAGGATCCTAGACTCAAAAAGAAAAAAAAGAAAAAATAAATTTACCTAATGTCAGATGGCCAGTCCCCTTAATTGTATGGTCGGCCCCTTTAATTTTAAGGGGACCGCCCGTTAAGAATTAAGGGGGCCGCCCATCTGACAAAATTTTTTTCCTTAATTTTTCAATTTTGGCTTCTCAGTTTAGATTTCAGTTCACTGTTCTTATTTACTTTTAAGTTCCTTATCAGTCATTTATGGTAATGAGACTACTTAGTAAAAATTTAATCAATTTGTTCCATCATTCCTAGACCTAAACGTAAGTAATTGAAAGGCTCACGTTTAAGGGGTTTAGTTAGAAGTGTTATTGCATGATTTTCTTTTATAGTCTCTTTTAATTTTCCCAATGCATCGTCGGCAATGTTATCTTCCTCCATGACACCCTTTTCAATTGAAATATTTCCTTTTGAACATTGTCTTACTGAAGGAAAATGGTGAGTATTTTGTTTGCCCTACAATCTCAATGTGTTTTGTATGAGAGTGTTGTACGAGATTTTTGCTTAAGTCTATAGCTCCTTTGTTATCACACATTATAGGAATGTCGTCTAACCTATTGCCATAGTCTACGAGAGCTTGTTTCATCCATAGTGCTTGTTGACATGCCTTTCCGACGCTTACATTTATTCGGTTTTCGCTACGGTAGTGGAGATAGACCTCAGAGCGGGTTGGCTTCTTTCGAGAACCTAGATTTGTTAAACAACATCCATAAACCGATGCAAATACCACTAATGCTTTTTGGTCCACTAATCTCCCGCATGATGCAGAGTCTGTCACTCTTATACTATGGGTTCTATGTCGGGACCCCTTAGGATACACAAATCCCTCTCCTCCCCCCCAAGTAGCATAGTTGCCTTTAACATATCATA
Source organism: Tanacetum coccineum (assembly GCA_026074375.1). Taxonomy (NCBI): domain Eukaryota; kingdom Viridiplantae; phylum Streptophyta; class Magnoliopsida; order Asterales; family Asteraceae; genus Tanacetum; species Tanacetum coccineum. The sequence goes on from BQNB010080397.1 coordinate 13,547, forward strand.
AGATACGTTTAATCGCTTCAAGATGAGAGATTTTGGGATCCTCTTAGAAGCGTGCACAAAGGCAAACACTAAACATGATATTGGCCTACTTGCCGTTAAGTATAATAAACTTCCTATCATACCTCTATATTTGGTGTTATCTACGGACTGACCTTCTAGCGCCTTTCGTGAGGTTTGTGTTTTCGTGGGTCTAGGATTTTTCATTGGCTTAGAGTTTCTAATACTAAATTTCTTAAGCATCTCTTTTATATATTTTGATTGATTAAAGAATATACCATCTTCTAATTGATTTATTTGTAGTCCTAAGAAGATATTTAGTTCCCCCATCATACTCATTTCGAACTCGTCATGCATGATTTTGGCAAAATCATCACACATCTCTTGACAAGTTGATCCAAATATAATATCATCGACATATATTTGGACAATGATGAGATTGGGGTCCTTCTTTTTAGTAAAGAGTGTGTTATCTACCATTCCCATGGTGTAATCATGTTTAATAAGAAAAGCTTTCAATCTATCGTACCAAGCTTTAGGAGCTTGTTTGAGTCCGTAAAGAGCTTTCTTAAGTCTATAGACATGATTAGGTTTTGCGAAGTCAATGAATCCCGGAGGTTGTGCCACGTAAACCTCCTCATTGATAAAACCGTTAAGGAATGCACTCTTTACATCCATTTGAAATAATTTGAAGTCTAGTGTGCATGCATAAGCTAACAATATTCTTATGGATTCTAATCTAGCTACGGGTGCATAAGTTTCGTCATAATCAATTCCTTCTTGTTGATTATAACCTTGGGCAACTAGCCTAGCTTTGTTTCTAGATACGACACCATTTTCGTCAAGCTTATTTCTAAATACCCATTTAGTTCCAATTATGGTCATATCCATAGGATTTGGGACTAATTCCCAAACATCATTTGATACGAATTGGTTTAATTCTTCTTGCATAGCAATTACCCAACTTTCATCTTTTAGTGCTTCATTTATATTTTTAGGTTCTATGGTTGAAAGAAAACAAAAGAAATTACTTTTGTCTTGGGCTTGTGATCTAAGAGTTCTTTGATTTAAATTACCAATAAACATTTTTAATGGATGACTTTTAGATTCTTTTATGTTTATAAGTTATTATTTCTAAAGAGTTATCTCGAGATTATTTTCTAAAGGTCCATGTTTACTAAACCCTATGGTTCTTTCTTCGACCTAAAATCATATCCTCCAAAGGTGATGTTTTAGACGGGGGATGAATTTCATCGAATGTCACATTTAAGGATTCTTCGACTTTCATTGTATGTTTGTTAAGAATTATGTAGGTTTTACTATTTTGAGAGTATCCTAAGAAAACACCTTCATACAACTTTGGGTCGAACTTGGTGAGGTAATCCTTTGTGTTAATACAAATAATGTCTAAAAACGTTATTTATATTTTTCGAACTCTCGATGTTTTGATAATAACAAAATGTGAAAACGTTTACGATAAAATTAAACGTTTATAAATCACTAATCGTAAAATTCTATTTATAAGATTAATCACTTAAGGTATGGATAAACAAATCATTAAACATGATTAGTGATCAAGAAAATAATTTTTATTTCCTAAACCTTACATTTTTACAAAAGTATTTTTACAAAAATATAAACACAAAATAATTTTTTTATAAAAGAAATGCTTTATTAAATTATTTAATTTAAAATCAGATTCCCCCCCCCCTAAAATGGAAGGTTCTAAAACAGATAACACCTTCTCCACAAAAAGACAAAAAAGGGGAGCGTAGTCTACGGCGGCCCCCTTATAAGCATGGCGGCCCCCTTATATATAAGGGACCGCCGTCAGTACAACGGCTCCTTTTTGTGCCTATAAATACTTGGCCACCCCATCTGAAAAACAGAACCTCTTGCCACGAATTTTTTTAGATCTGTCATTCTCTCTTCTTCCTTTCTTTCCAAAACGCATATCTTGATCACTAACATATCTTGATCTTGTTTTTAAGTGATTAATTCTTTCTTCCTCCCTTCTTCTTCTTCTAATCAAGTGCAAGAGAAGAACAATCGTATTCTTCTACATACGATTTGTTATCAAGTGATCTCTCTCTTCCTCCTCAAAGATCACATATCTTCGTTACATTTACTTTGTATTGCTGTGTAAATTAGATTAAGTGTAGATCTAATAGTGTAAATTGTGTATTGATGTGATTTGGATTGTGTGTCAATCCAAGGGTATATATCTTGTGAGTGTATAAAGACTTTGTGAAGTCTTAGATTGGTTCTAGCTAAGGTTAGGACTTGACATCTAGCTTAGTGTCGAAAAAGAAATTAAGCGAGTGTAAAACGGTTTCTCCGCCTAAAGGGTGCTTGTTGGACAAGTGAAATCTCGAGTGGACTTACTCGGCGGAGTGGAGATAGGAACGAAGAGGTGCTACGTTTGCCGAACCACTATAATCTTGGTGTCTTGGTTTGAACATTTCTTTCTCTTATCTCTTTAGTTGTTTTTTTTTTTTTTTTTTTTTTTTTTTTTTATTTGTTTACTTAGTTCATTATATATTAGATAATTTTAGTTGTGATTCATATTGTTGATTGATTGACATATAACTCGTATCTAACAACTTTCAAAGCAAAGTTTTAAAACTACCAATTAACCAGTAAACTATTCAAACCCCCCCCCCCCCCGCCCTTCTCGTTTCAGGAGCAAAGGTCGGCTCAAGATTTTTTCAAAATATGTTATATTTTAAAGCTTTAGATCGATCTATGGATTCGACAAATATCTAGAAGGGCAATCTATGAAAAGACCATCACTTTTTGAAAGTGATAGTTTTATTTATTGGAAAAATAAATTCGAGACATATGTTAAATCAAAAGATCTAGCTCTCTCTCAATCTTCCCTCTTTGCATGTAATTATAAATGTGATTTTCAACCTATTATTCAAAATCCAGAAACCAAACTTGATGAGGTTGTCCCTTTTGAAAAACAAACGAGATCTTAAAAGAAGGCTTGCGAAGAACAACGAAGCCAAATGTTATTTACATGGTTTGCCTAAAAAGAATATAAACGAATTTTCATGTGAATACGGGCACAGAAATTTGAAAAAAACTTTGTTAATCACCCATCAAGGTAATAGCCAAGTCAAAGATAATAAGATCGACCTTTTGGTTCAACAATATGAACAATTCGTCATCTCTGAAGACGAATCTATAGATAGTGCATTTGCTAGATTTAATACTATTATCACTAGTCTTAAAGCTCTTGATGAAGGTTATTCTAGTAAGAACTACGTAAGGAAGTTTCTTAGGGCTCTACATCCTAAATGGAGAGCAAAAGTCACGGCGATTGAAGAGTCGAAAGACTTAACATCACTATCTCTTGATGAGCTCATTGGAAACCTCAAAGTCCATGAGATGATCATCAAGAAAGATTCCGAAATAGTCAAAGCAAAAGTTAAGAAAGAATCTAGTGATGAAGAGTGTTCAACTTCCGGTAGTGAAGACGAAGAGTACGCCATGGCGGTAAGAGACTTCAAGAAGTTCTTTAAGAGAAGAGGTAGATTCGTAAGACAACCTCGGAACGACAAAAAGACCTTTCAAAGAAGCCAAGACGACCAAAAAATGGCCAAAGTGAAGGAAGTGCTGTAAGATGCGGAGAGATACCAAATCATCTTATTGGAGAATGTCCAAAGCCACCGAGAGACAAGAACCAAAGAGCATTCGTTGGAGGTTCTTGGAGTGATAGCGGTGAAGAGAATGATGAAGATCCAAGACGGACATGTCTTGTAAGCTCAACGCACCAAAAGCGGTTTGTTCGGAATCTTCTACTTTAGTGAATGAAAACTCATCAATTGCATGATTTTTGCTTTAGACAATGAATAGATAATTGTGCAAATTGAGTTGTAAAGATAATAAACTAAACTTAGAAATGATTATTGAGATTTGAGCATTTTTGCGTTAATTGTGTAAGTATTAAGTTTGTACGTATTTTATGTGTACGTATTATGTATGTACGTATGTAAATAATAAGATTTAGTGTTAATGGAAAAAGAATGGCATATTGCATGCTATGCTACGTCAATAGTTGGATGGTTTCGTGTTAAGCATTTATGAGGAATGTGGCATTTTAGAAATGAAATAAGTGAGTGAAATATAGAAGTTTGTAGCAAACTTTCTAAAAATAGAAAGTGAATTTGGAAATGGAAGTTATATTTAGAAAGTAGTTTTTAAACAAAATGGTTTACGAAATTAGCTTAGGTTTTTATAAAAACTTAAGGTATTAAAGGTATTAATTAAATAAAATGAAAAAAAAAATATTTTTTTATACATTAATTGAAAAAAACGAATTTCACAAAAAAAAGGAAAAAAAAGTTTAAGTTGAAAACAACTTCTAGTTGGATTAGGATTAGGCTAATAATGCATTTATAATAAAAACCTGGCCCTTATTCCCTCCCCTCTCCCTAATTTCGACCTACTTCAGCCCCCAATACCCAAGAAAAATCGATTCAAGAAGCTAGGTTAAAGATTACATGAGTTGGTGAATTTGTGTTGCAAGAATCGAAGGTTTAAGGTATAGATCACTAATCCTTGTTAGTTATTAATCCTTTGATCATGTAATAATCATTGATGGATCATTAGGGTTTTAATAATCTGTAATTGATGATGTAATTAATGGGTTTTTATCATTGGAAATCGTTTTTAAAGTTTAATGAGGAATTAGAGGTGAATAGTTAGGGTTTATCATGTTAAATTCGTAACTGGAATCTGGTCAGAATTTTAGGTCACCTTGCGAGAGTCATAACTCGGTCATACGGATAGCTTTTAATGATTTTTTTGAGCCTAAAATTAACTACAAAGAGTCTACTTTCCAACCCAATTGGTTTCATGAATTAAAAGTGAGTGGAAGTCAGTCAAATAATGGTTACAAGATTCGTTGTCAAAACTGTGTTTTCGGGTCAGATTTAGGTCATGTTTGGGAAGGTGAAACCCCCACTTAAAATTTGAATTGGACTTGGCCCTTCTACAAAAGTTAAGTTACATGTGTCTATTAAAAATCCTCCAAAGGAAATAGTCTAATTAGTTGTCTAAGTATGGTTTTTAAGGTTATACTTTTTAGTGTGCAATCAGATCCGAATTAGGTCAGTTTTGAAGTTTGATTTTATTAGAGGTGGTTACACATATAATTAAATACTTGGGAATCATAATGTGGTTAATATACTCTTGAAGGAACATGTATGATTTTTAGTATGAATTATGAGGGTCATTAAGTATGGGTTTTAGGTTGGTAAAGTCACCCCAAAATTCTGCAGTTTTGGTTAAAATGAAGTTGTATATAGTGATGTGATATTGAGGTGGTTAAGGTTGGGCATGGTGTTCGGGTGACCCATGGTGGTTAATCAAACCCTTAGACATACATCATATGCTTGTTGCATGTGCTTAAGCTTTTGGCTTAGTAGCGTGTAACACGTGTTGTTTTGATTGTTTAGTTTTGTGCAAAGGAATTGGAATTGCTTGAGCATTCAGGTGAGTTTTATAGCCCCTCTTTTCTTATAATTTTATTGGGGTGAAAATGATGCAAATGGTTTGAAATGTTGAAATGATTTGATTACTGTGATAATTGGTTGTCTAAAATGCATGGACTTTACGTGGCTATTATGTGTATGTGCTAAATGTATTGTGATACGTGGTCTATTGGAGCCTGGGTATGCTTGGGATCGTGGGCATGTTCCTGCCCTTTTTGATGTGTTGTGATGTGATCAAGTGGAGTCATGACTTGGGTCGAGGGCACGCCTGCCCCTCTTGGATTGTTGTGGATCAGGGGTAACGTTCCTACCCAAGTGTGATTGGTTTGTTGTTTTGCATGTTAGCCTATATGATAGCTCATTTATTGTCATGCAGTGTTTTCTTTTATCACATAAATGATTGGATAATCTTTAATTCGTGTCTTAAACCTATGTCTCTCACCAACTTTATGTTGACGTTTTTAAGCATCATTTTCAGGTGAGCGTCATGAAGATGTTAAGTTAATAAAAGTGGCTAGAGAGACCTTAGGATGGCATTGGAAGATTCATTGAAGTTTTTTTTCTTATGTGTTTGCATGATATTATTGGTATTGCTTCATTGGTTGTATTAGGTTTGCGATTCATGGTCTTTGTATTGATGATTCCCTTGTCATTAATGCAAGACGCCGTGCAGATTCTTTTGTTGTTTTTCGGTATTGTCATGACACATTGTGTCTTTTATAATCATTTATGAAATTAGTGATCCTCTATTGTTGACACCATTGTGTTGTGATGATATCCATGATGTTACGCCTCGTGTTTCCGCCTTGGCGGGGTGTGACATACGGGTGCATATGTTTCGTCATAATCAATTCCTTCTTGTTGATTATAACCTTAGGCGACTTAACCTAGCTTTGTTTCTAGATTACGACTCCATTTTCATCGAGTTTATTCTATATACCCATCTTGTTCCTATTGATGGTCATATCATGGGATTTTTGGACTATTTCCCAAAACATCATTTGTTTTAATTGGTTTAGTTCCCATCTGCTATGGCCAATTTCCAATTTTCTCATCTTTTATTGCCTTATTTATATTTTTAGGTTCCTATTGTTGAAATAACAGCAAAAAGAAAATTGCTTTTGTATTGTGTTTGAGGACCTATAAGTTCTTTGATTTAGATTATCATAACGTTTTTCTAGGAGTTGAGTTTTAGATTCTTTAATATTTACAATTTGAAAATTTTCTAATGAGTGTCTTCAAGATCAGCCTATGGGTTTTGTTTTACTATACCTCAATCGCTTCTCTCTCGACTAACTCATCATATTCCATGGTGGAGTTTTAGGCGGGGAGGGGAGTTTCATCGAAAGTACATTCACGACCTTCAACCTCATTGTTTGTTTGATTAAGTATTTTGTAAGCTTTTCTATTTTACGAATATCCTGGGAAAAAACCTTCGTATGACTTTGGGTCAAACTTGGTGAGGTAATCTTTTATTTTAAGAATAAAATATTTACTTCCGAAATCTTAAAATAGGTTTAGGTTTGGTTTTTACCTCTTAACAAACTCATATGGAGTTTTTTCCTAAATGCGGTCTTTGGAAACTCTATTAAATTTATAGGTTGGGCTATCGACCGCTGTACACCACAAATATGAGGGATTGGGATTAGTTTCTTTAACATGGTTCTACTTATTTCTTGTAGAGTGCGATTTTTTCTTTCTACTACCCCATTAGATTGTGGAGTATGAGGGGGAAAATTGTGAGATATCCCATTTAAATCGCAATAGTTTTTGAATTGATATTCCTTTGAAATTCCCGACCATGATCCGTATCTAAATGATTCAATGGAACTATGTGGAAAACTAGAGAAGAGGGGGGCGGGGGGGAGGGGGGGGGGGTGTTTCCGTGATATAGTTTACGCCTTTTATTTAATATTTAAATTTGTTTATAAAAAACTTAGATTCGACTTTTAATGATTCAATACTTGCACAATGATGAACAATGTAAAATGATGTAGAAGTAAATAAAGATAGAGTTGGATAATACAAAACCGCAACCACTAAGGATTTATAGTGTTCGGTTACGAAGCTCTCTTCTTTCGGGCTACTCCACTCCCCGTGCACAACTCGAGTAGTTTTCTTCACTATGTCAACAGCTACCCTTTTGGCGGAGAAAGAACCTGTACCAGCGTTGCTTATATCAATTTCAGACACGTAAGCTAGATGTCGAGTTCTTAATTTAGCTTGAACCAATCTATCACCAACACAACTTCACGACTAGTTCACGATTCACAACTCTTCACTAGCTTCACTACACAACTTATCTCACTCCTTATCACGATTCTACGAATCTTCTTCAATCTCTCAAATCTTACACCTTCACAACTTCTTCTCACCACACTACTTATATCACAACTATCTAACACTACTAAAAAGGATCACCAAGATCCAACTATACTTACAACAATCACCAAATCCTAACAACTACACAACTTTACAAGATTTACAAAAATTTACAAGGTATGATATGGATGCAACAAGATTGCAATATGGATTTAGGGTGTAATACTTCTTCACTAGATGATCGGAAGTATTCCCTCTTTGTATTGAGGAATTGTTAAGCTTGGATCACTTGGAAACAATGCTAAAATGATTAATGAATCAAACAGTTTTTAGAGGAGGATATGTGGGCTGTTTTAAGCAGAAAGAATGAGTGCAAAAGGTGAGAAAAATGTTGGGGAGAAGTTAGTAATTATGGACAAAAAGGAGGATGCGAAGGTCTTATGGCACGTCCCCCTTAAAATAGGGGTGCCGGCCCCCTTAAAATTAAGGGGGCGCCATGTAATTAAGGGGGCCCGTCCTCTTATTCAGACGCTCCTTTTTTGTCCTATTCAGGGGAGGTGTTTACTGGACCATTTCTAGCCGTTTTAGGTCTGAAAATTTGAAATTCAAAATGTTTATTTTGATAAATATTTCTTTTAAATGTAAAAAATGTTTTGTGAAGTTTATAAAAATTTACAACATGTTTTAAAAGTTTCATATGATCATAAACATGCATTCAAGCATTTGTTTATTCATACCTTGGAGTGATATAAGTTTGAAATGAATATTAACCACTAATTACTTGTTTATGTTTTAATTTTTCATTGAATTTTTTTATATTTTGTGATTATCAAAATGTAAAGATGTGGAAAATATTAATAGTGTTTTTAGGCACTATTTCTATCAACAATCTCCCCCTTTTTGATGATTACAAAACTTAAAATCATTAAATGTAAAATTATTTTTAAACAAGTATTTAGTGAGTTTTATATCCATTTCCCCCCTTTTTATAGAATCAAAAAGGCATCGTCGAGAATTGCTAGTAAAATCGACGGAACAAATGCTCCCCCTTGATGTGTGCTCCCCCTCGTTCGAGGGCACCAAGGAATTGAGCTATGGTTTCTTGGCTACAAAAACGAGTTAGAACAATACAAATATTTCTAACATGTAGCAAGTAGAGAAAATACGGCAATTTGCAAGCAAAACATCAACAAGGGAATTAGTATTTATTTGAGGCAATGTGTGTAAACAACACACAAGAATACAGGAAATAAGAAGACAAGTATGCTTTAGAAGCATTTTATAGATAAAAAAAATCTAAATAAGATAGAAGGGTTTTTTGGAACTTGCTTGCGACTCGAACAGGGTTTGACGATTATTTGTAGGCATGTTATGAGATTAGATGGTTGTTGATGGAGAGTGTGGAGCGGAGGTGGTTGTGGAAGGATAGTCTCTTTGAACTTGAGGTGGTAGATGTGGTCGTGTGAGAAGATATTCAATCCAATTGATACTCTCACTCAATGCAAGGAATTGTTTTTGGTTCTAGATGCAACATGGGCAATACCCACTATGAGTTTCAACTTGGTCAATGTTGGAGGTGATGTGTGGTAGGTTTGGAGAGTATGGTGATGATGGGATGTTGTTTTGTTGTTGAGAGAGATGCATTGCTAAGAGGTTTGATAGGTCTTGTAGTTGATTGATGTCATCAACTAGGCTTTCTCTACTTGGAGATAGAGATGATGTGTGTTGAGTTTGGTTATGTTGAGTGTGATTGTCACTTTGAGGTGGAAATTGAGTGTGAGTTTTCATTGTGGATTTTTATGGGTGAAATGGGAAGTAGAGGATGTAAAACATCGAGAGGTGAATGTGGAAGTGTCCTTGATGTGAGGATTTGGTAATGTTTGATTGGGGTGATTGTTTTCTTGAGATGGTTCATGATGGAGGATTGTGAGTGGTTTATGGTATTGGTGAAGTGGAAATTGAGTACATTTGATTTGTTTACAGTCTTAGTTGTGTTGCAAATGTTTGTTTTCTTTCTCCAAATGGGTTTCACACTCATTTTGGCTACCCTTGATGGTTTGGATGTGTGTTTGTTAGGAGATGTCATTGGTGAGGATGATGGGTGTATGACGGTGAATGTAGGATGTATTTATAGTTGAGGAAGGTTCAATAAGGAAAGTTATGGAGCTTTCAAATGGATCAATTCCAATAAATGTTTGTGAGTTTAGGGAAACAGTAGCTAAGACTAGGGGGGTGTTTGGTTAAAAAGAGAAGAAAAGATACTGTTTTCCCGTGCATGCCTAGGCTGGTCCCCTTAAATAGGGGTCGGTCCCCTTAAAATGAAGGGGGCCGCCCTTTATGAATTAAGGGGGCCGCCTACTGGCATTTCCCAGATTAATTTTTTTTATGAGGGTTTCAGTTTTGGTGGTTGATTTCAGCAAGTTTATCCTTTTATGGCAATTAAGATATTTTAGCACATAATAATTAAGCATTCAATAAGATATAATGCATAGTTTTGGCATGTAGACATATAAAGATAAGAGAGGAAGGCTAAACAAGATATAATGCACAAAAAGTTTACTTAGCCTAGACACAGAGAGAGGAAAAAAAATTTCTGTTTAGTGGGTGGCCCCCTTAAAGTCTGGCCGGCCCCCTTAAAGTCTGGCCGGCCCCCTTAAAATTTAAGGGGGCCGCCCCTTATGAATTAAGGGGGCCGCCACCTGTTGAGAAATTATTTTCTTAGATTTTTTGACAAATAGTTCATTATAATTTTTAGTGCTGAAAAACTTAGTCCATATTTTATCATTCTAGACCTAAGCGTAAGTAGTAATGGTCACGTTTAAGTGGCTTAGTTAGCATATCTGCTAGTTGTCTTCGATGAGACATTTTCTAAAGAGATATTCCTTTTTGACATTCTAACGAATGACGTTTTTGCGTATTTTAAGTGAATCGTTCTTGGGGTTAATTGTTTGTTTTTTTTTTTTTTTTAACCCCCCCCCCCCCTTTTTTGGGGGGGGGGGGGGGTTCGGGGGGGGGGGGGGGGGGGGGTGGGGGGGGGGGGGGGGGGGGAACCCCCCCCCCCCCCCCCCCCCCATTTTGTCCATGATTCTTACTTAGTCTATAAGCCCCTGTTGTTGTCTCACTTTATTGGAATATTGTCTATAACCTATATGCCATGTCTATGAGGCTTGTTTCATCCATAGTGCTTGTTGACATGTCCTTTTCGGCACTAAACATATTCGTTTCGGTTTTTTCTTTTCTGTGGTGGACGATAAAAAAGAGCGGTTTGTCTTTGAAAACCAAGATTGTTAAAAACTCCCATGATGTTGCAAAACACCACTAGTGCTCTTTGCGTATTCAACGTTAATCTCCCGCATGATCTGAATCGCAATAAACTATTGTTTCTATGCCGGTTCCCTTGGTGATACCATAATCCCAATATGCATAGTGCCTTTATGTATCGGAAGGATACGCTTTAGACGCTTCTAGCGTGAGAGGTTTTTGGGATCTCTTGAAAGCGTGCACATAGGCAAACCTAATCATTGGATTATTTTTTTCGGGTCAATACTTGACGTCTAAGTTTAATAAACTACCTATCATGCCTCTATATTTGGTTTTATCTACGGGACCACCTTCCTTCAGTCCCTTGTGGAGTTTTGGTTTCCGTTAAAACATGGGGTTTTTCAATTGTTAGAGTCTTCTGTCCATAATTTCTAAGCATTTCATTAATATGTTTTGATTGATTTAAAAAATATTCTTCATTTTTTTGTTTTTATTTGTAAATCCTTAAGAAAAGGTTTAGTTCCCCCATTCATACTAATTTCAAACTCTATCATGCAAGATCTTTGGTCGTCATGCATGATTTTGGCAAAATCATCACATATCTCTTGACAAGTTGATCTGAATATAATATCATCGACATATATTTGGAAAATGATGAGATTGGGGTCCTTCTTTTTAGTGAAGAGTGTGTTATCTACCATTCCTATGGTGTAATCATGTTTAATAAGAAAAGCTTTCAATCTATCATACCAAGCTTTAGGAGCTTGTTTAAGTCCGTAAAGAGCTTTCTTAAGTCTATAGACATGATTAGGTTTTGCGAAGTCAATGAATCCCGGAGGTTGTGCCACGTAAACCTCCTCATTGATAAAACCAGTAAGGAATGCACTCTTTACATCCATTTGAAATAATTTGAAGTCTAGTGCGCATGCATAAGCTAACAATATTCTTATGGATTCTAATCTAGCTACGAGTGCATAAGTTTTGTCATAATCAATTCCTTCTTGTTGATTATAACCTTGGGCAACTAGCCTAGCTTTGTTTCTAGATACGACACTATTTTTGTCAAGCTTATTTCTAAATATCCATTTAGTTTCAATTATGGTCGTATCCATAGTATTTGGGACTAATTTCCAAATGTCATTTGATACGAATTGGTTTAATTCTTCTTGCATTACCCAACTTTTATCTTTTAGTGTTTCATTTTTATTTTTAGGTTCTATGGTTGAAAGAAAACAAAAGAAATTACTTTTGTCTTGGGCTTGTGATCTAAGAGTTCTTTGATTTAAATTACCTATAACATTTTCTAATGGATGACTTTTAGATTCCTTTATGTTTATAATTTCATTATTTTCTAAAGAGTTATCTTCGAGATTATTTTCTAAAGGTCTTGTTTTACTAACCTCAATGGCTTCTTCTTCAACTAAATCATCATCCTCCAAAGGTGATGTTTTAGACGAGGGAGGAGTTTCATCGAATGTCACATTTAAGGATTCTTTGATTTTCATTGTATGTTTGTTAAGAATTATATAGGCTTTGCTATTTTGAGAGTATCCTAAGAAAACACCTTCATGTGACTTTGGGTTGAACTTGGTGAGGTAGTCCTTTGTATTAAGAATGAAGCATTTACTTCCAAATACTTTGAAATAGTTTAGGTTTGGTTTTCTTCCTCTTAATAACTCGTATGGGGTTTTTCCTAAAATATGTCTAATGGAGATTCTATTTATTATGTAGGTTGATGTATCGACCGCATTACACCAAAATTTTTGTGGAATAGATTGTTCATTTAACATGGTTCTACTCATTTCTTGTAGGGTACGGTTCTTTCTTTCTACTACCCCATTTGATTGTGGAGTACGAGGAGCGGAGAAATTGTGAGAAATTCCGTTTAACTCACAATAGTTTCCGAATTGTACTTCATTATCAAATTCCCGACCATGATCCGATCTAATTGACACTATGGAACATCCTAATTTATTTTGAATCATTTTACTAAATATTTCAAACTCACCGAATGCTTCGGTTTTATTTTCTAAAAATCTAGTCCATGTATATCGAGAATAGTCATCTACAATTACTAAGGTATAACGATTTCCTCCATAACTCCGTACGGCGGATGGGCCAAATAAGTCCATGTGTAATAATTCTAAGCATCTAGTTGTTGATACTATATTTTTGGCTTTGTGACTAGCATGAGCTTGCTTTCCCAATTTTGCAATAAAAAAAAGGAAAAAGAAAAAAGAAGAAAAAAAAGATCACAAATGTTGGTCAAATTTAAGCTTAGGTAGATTTCTAACTAATTCCTTAGAAGCCAATGATTGAATTAATTGCATATTTGCGTGACCTAATATCCTATGCCATAAAGTGGAGTTTTCGTCTAAAGTTGCAAGACAATTTTACTTTCGTTATTCCTAATTCATCACATATAGTCCTCTTTTTCTAATTCCTCTACCTATGACCTTTTCGTCTTTGATTATTTCGCTATCATGTTCGGTAAATACTACTTTGCATTTATTATCACATATTTGACCAATACTAAGAAAATTAAATTTTAAATTATCTACGTGCTCAACATTATAAGAAATCGTACCTTTGCCTATGATGTTGCCTCGTAAATTGCTTCTGAAAATGACGTTCCCTCCGTTGTACGCTTTGTATGTAGAAAAAAACTTTCGGTTACCCGTTATATGCTTCGAGCATCTACTATCTTTAATCCATTCGTCGGGCTCTAAGTTTTCCTAAGCATATTTCATTTGATGCTTGAGCTACAAGACAAGTATCGTTTAAGCCTTATTCTTCCTCATCTTTGCCACTATCACAGCCATGCTCCTCCAATGAAAGGTTTTTTATTATTGCTTCTTGACGACTTTGGAAATTCTCTGATGAAATAATTTGGATCTCCACATCTAAAGCATTTTCTTTCACTTTTACCATCTTTGTCACTTCTACTTCTTTGAAATGACTTTCTTTCGTCTCGTGGTTGTCTTGCAAATCTTCCTCGTCTTTTGAAAAAAAAATTGAATTCTTTTACCCATGAACGTATACTCTCTTCATATAGGAATTCGAGCTATCTTCATCACTTGATTCCTTTTTGGCCTTCAAAGCAAGAGATTTATTTTGTTCTCTTTTACCTTTGACCATTTCGGAATCATTTTTAATTATTACTTCATAAACTTTCAAGTTTCCAATAAGTTCATCAAGTGATAGAGATGTTAAATCTTTTGATTCTTCAATAGCCGTAACCTTTGCGCGCCATTTTGGATGAAGTGCCCTAAGAAATTTCCTAACATAATTCTTGCTAGAAAAACCTTCATCAAGTGCTTTTAGACTAGTAATAATAGTGTTAAATCTAGCAAAAGCATTATCTATCGATTCCTCTTCCGGAATCATAAATTGTTCATATTGTTGAAGAAGAAGATCTATTTTATTATCTTTGACTTGACTATTACCTTGGTGAGTGATTAATAAAGTATCCCAAATTTCTTTTGCGGTTTTACACATAAAAATTCTTTCATATTCTTTACGTGATAAAGCGTTATAAATTACCATTTTAGCTTTATTATTTTTTGCAAGTTTCTTTTTAAGATCATCGTTTTGTTTATCAAATGGTACAATTTCATCCTTTTTAGTTTCAGGATTATTTTGAATAGGAAGAAAATCACCAAAGGTAATGACATGCCAAAGATCTAGATCTTTTGATTTCACATAAGCTTCGAATCTATTTTTCTAATAAATAAATCGATCACTTTCAAATAGTGGTGGTCTTTGCATAGATTGTCATTCTAAATATTTTTCCGATTTCATAGATCGATTCAAGTTTTAAAATACGGTTTATTTTAAAATTCTTGTTTGAAGTGGCTCTGATACCAATTGTGAAAAACTAGAAGGGGGGTTGAATAGTTTACCGCTTTTTAAATTAATGTTATGTTTGTTTTTAAAAACTTATATTTGACTTTATGTTAATTCACAATGTCCATAATATAGACAATTTAACTAATCAAGTAAGTAATAATAAGATGTAAATAAATGTGCAAGATAAGAGATAAGAGAAGGAAAGATCAAACCACAACACGAGGATTTATAGTGGTTTGGTAACGAAGCACCCCCTCACCCTACTCTACTCCCCGAGCACCAAACTCGAGAGTTTTCTTCACTACGTCAACAAGCTCCCTTTAGGCGGAGAAAATCGTACACAACTAAGCTTACACCAATTTCCGACACTAAGCTAAATGTTGAGTTCTAATCCTAGCTAGAACCAATCTATCACAACACAACACACCACCACACGACAAATTACAACTTGGGTTTATTACACAACTTCTCTTGATTTCACAACTTCTTTTCACTTCACAACTTCACTTTGCTTCACACCTTCACTTCACCAAGACACTACTACGATCACACCAATCTATCACTACTTACTAAGATCACCCCGATCTAGCTATACTTACAATGATCACAACAATCTACTTATTGTACACAACTACGATACACACCTTCATAATATACACAAATGATTTATAAGATATGATACAATTACAACAAGGTTGCAAGGACACACACTAAGCTATAATACTTCTTCACTTGATGATAAGAAGTATTCTTTTCTTGCAGGATCAAAGCTTGGATCACTTGAAAACAAGGCTTTATGATTTAATGATCAAAGGAAAGAAAGGAAAGTATAAACTGATTTAGAACAGAAAGAAAGTGTGTGCAAAAGGTGAGAAAATCAGTGGGGAATAGTCTAGTATTTATAGGCAAGCTGTGACAAAAAAACACGTGGCCGGTCCCCTTAATTAGGGTGCCGGTCCCCTTAAAATTAAGGGGGCCGCCCGTTATAATTAAGGGGGCCGCCCATGCCTGACGCTTCTTTTTTGTCTTTTCTGGGAGAGGTATTTTCTGGAATATTTCTAGCCGTTTTTGGGTAGAAAATTTGAATTCAAAATATTTATTTGAATAAAACATTTCTTTTAAATCTAAAAATGTTTTGTAAAAGATATAAAAATGTTTGTGTCATTTTTATAAAAAGTGTGAGTTTAAATAAAAAATCATTTGATCATAAACTACATTAAGCATTTGTTTATTCATACCTTTAAGTGATTAAATTTTAGAAATGAAAATTTACTACTAATTACTTGTTTACAATTAATTTTTCATTAATTGTTTTTATATTTTGTGATTATCAAAACGTAGAGAGATTAAAAATTATTAATAAGGTTTTTAGGCATTATTTCTATCAACGGATTGGGTATGTATCCATGGCTATAAAGCCCGTGAGCACCCTGTGATGTTAAAAATCTCTTTTTGGGTATGTATCCATGGCT
>BQNB010080398.1:0-13229 GCA_026074375.1 Tanacetum coccineum
TTTTCTTGTGTTCCTGCTAGTGTTTAAGATTTATCCTGAATTTTTTAGATTTTTCCAGTTTAAATTTTATTTTTAATCAATTTTCAAAAGTTAAAATCTTAAAAAATCAATAAAAAATAGAAAAAAGTTTCAGAAAAATACAAAAAAATAGTTTTTAGTTTTATAAAAAATAGCTTTAGGTTTACATTCAGTAAAATCATTTTCACCACTTTTAGATTTTAATTTTCATTTTTGAGCTTTAATTTTTAATTTTAAAAATAGGAATTTAATTTTAAAAATAGTTAAAAATAGTTTTCTTTGCTTTTATAATATTTTAGACTTTTCTAAGCTTAAAAATTATTTTTCCCAATTTTTAGTACTTAATTTGCTATTTTTTAAGATTTAATTAGATTAAATTAGTCTTTAATTCATAATAAATTCAAAAATAATCAAAAAAATGTTTTTCTTTTTTCTAAAATTTTCTTTTGTCCTATCTTAGGTTTAGAAATTTAGTTTACATTTTTAGGGGTTAAATTTAGTTTATTTGCTTAATTGTCGCGTTTTATTTGTTTCCCGTAATTTGTTAAGTGCTTTAATTGTTTTTAATTGCTTGTTTTTAATTAGTAGTTATAGAAAATCCCAATCAATCTTTGAACCCATTCAAATCAATATCCAATATCAAGCGAGGTTTCAATTTCTCAAATCGTTGGGAAAACGACCCGGGAAATCATACTTTCCGGTTAACATACGTGTATTATATATTATATATATATATATTTTAAAGAGTGAATTTTCCTTATGGAATTTTCTTAATTGCTCTTGTTGAGATATTATATTATATAGTGTATCTTATAGCGTATCAGGTTCAGTCTCGTTTAAGAACCACGCAAGGTTCAAAGTAGTGAGATATAAGAACATCTTCTGTTGCAACCTCTTAAAATTTTTTCCATTGAATTTTTCTGGTTTTTCAGCATGATTTGCAACTGTGTTGGTAGCCGGCGCACCAGTTACATTCACATGAGCAATCACATTAGTACCGATTGCCATCCTGAAAAATTATACACAAACAGTTAAATAAACTGTTATAAATCGGTATCTAAAAAATTCAATCGTAATTTCTATAGCTTGTACCAGATCTGCTTCAAAGAAACTCAATCTTGGTTTCAATGAATCAACAAATCAGTTTAAAAGAAACACAATCTTGGTTTCGATAGGAAAACAGTTTATATATAAAATCTGATTAATAAAAGCGGTTTTTAATTCTGTTACACAGAATTTGTTTTAAGATTGTAGGGAAACTGCAACACTTTTATTAATAAAATTGAATTATATTACAATAAATTAAATTACCTAAAAATAAAATACAGAAATTTAAATAACAGACAGAATGTGGTAGAAGCAGAAGATAGACACTATGAACGATAATTAAAATAAAGCAGTAAAAGGTCGTGGTACAAGGCTCGTGTTTAACTGATTCCCTTAAAACCGATTCGTCGTCTGTTTCCCAGGGTACAACGTACAAAGCTGTTGTACAGCCGGACCTGACAAACTTGCCTGAAAAATCATGGAAGTATCTTGCATTTCTAATCGAAAGACTTGTCGGAAATCGAATGGTAATTGGAGTTTGCGTTTTGGTTGTGTGTCAAAACTGAATGAGAAAAGTTTAATTTATAGTGAAAACTTGTCTTGGTTACCAAGACAGAATCACTCATAAAATTAAACCGATTTTGATATAATCATATCCACTTAAACTGATTCTGTAACTTATCTTAAAAGTTTAAATCAGTCGAATATATTCCATTTATTTAAACCGATTTTGTAAACTTTTCCTTAAAGTTTATAATCAGTTCTAAAAATAAATAAATGCAAAATCTGAAAACTTTATTAATTAAGGAAACGAAATCAGCAGCAAAAAGATACCCGCATAGGCGAGCTTTCGGAGCTGCATTCGTGTCCGCAGGTCGGACGGGCTTGCACGAGTTTAGAATCTTCAAACTCATTTTGGCCTAGAAATCCTGAAATCTGCACCCCCCACCCTGCGCGCGCACGTAGGTGTGAGAGCATAACCAACCTAAAGGAATTTGATAGGAAATATCAAGATTCTTATATAAACACATTCCCCCTTCACTCTTTGGGCAATGTGGGATACATATAGTTTCCAGATTTTGTGCCTCACTTTGAGACACGATATCTCATTCATATCTACTCTAGTTTGGACATACTTTAGCTCGTTGCGAAGCTCTCTTCAAGGAGAACGCAAAGCTACCAACCAACACAAATATATGTATCATATACATACATTAAATATTGTCCAAAGTTTGCAAAAAATCATTTTGCAAAACCATTTTTCCAACACATGTATCTTACTATCAATCCTCACTCTTAGTGACTTTGATAAATAGCAAATATTTAGATATGAAATTCGTTCCCCAAACTAAGTTTTTAGTAACAAACACCTCTATCATAGATGAAACGATTTCTAAAGTATACCAAGCGCATCCTTAATAAGTAATAAATATTAAAAAACATAAAAACACGAAAAAACGATAAAAACTGCCTTATTCTATCCACAAACTGATAAAATTGGCTTGAGAAGGGTGCCATTAACTCCTAGAGGTACCCTCAACATCACCCTAACTAAAATTATAGCAACTTTTCATGAAATCAAGTCATTGCACTAGTTATTAGTCATTATATATTAATACTAATTAATTATTTACTAATAATATATAACTTCATTTCTGTAATGTATACTAAAAAGTTTATAATCAATAGTAAAATACTTTTGGCAAGTTATGTAATTGCATGTTTATAAATTTTGTATCCACAAACTGAAAAAATAGAGAAGAAAAAAAAGTAACCGATTCTTTTTTCGTAATATAACTAATTCCAACGTAACATTGTAAAGTGAAAAAGTTTTGGTTTTGGTCGAGTTCATTTTTATTACTAAATGCGATTTATTTAGACTAGTGGTAATGATAGCAAATGAGTCGGTCGATCTAGTCCAGCGCCCAAGGCAACAAATGCACAAGCAGGTCGGTCCAGCAACCTAGTCCCTTATCTCCTTTTTGCGTTTGTGAAAGAGTTTTTTAAATGGTTTTTATAAGGTATTTTTTTCTGATGGTCTCGAAGTTCTTATTACACTATGTTTATCAAAAAGTTGTTTGGAATAAGGAAATCTGAAATGACAGTGAGGATTGGGTGAAATCGTGATCACCCGTTACCAATAGTCGTGTCTTTAAATGTTTTTTATTTCTATAAAGGGAATTGATTCTTTAACGGCTCTCGTCAATCAATCTCACCATCAAGATCACTATAAAAGAGACACGTGGCTAGAATTTGAACTCATTATCTCTACTTCTAAGAGAGCTAGATGAGCTAAGTACCAACAACATGCTATTGGTATGTCACCTCAGCACCCTCCCAATAACACACCAATAACTAAAACCCCTTCCATTGCTCATTATCTCCACTTCTAAGAGAGCTAGATGAGCTAAGTACCAACAACATGCTATTAGTAAATGTGATTTATTTAGACTAGTGGTAATGATATCAAATGAGTTGGTCAGTCTAGTCCAGCGACCTAGTCGCGCCCACTACACCCCTTTATGCGATCTGGTCGCCCAAGGAAACAAATGCACAAGCAGGTCGGTCCAGCGACCTAGTCCCTTATCTCCTTTTTGTGTTTGTGAAAGAGTTTTTATATGATTTTAATGAGGTATTTTTTTCTGATGTTCTCAAACTTCTTATTACACTATGTTTATCAAAAAGTTGTTTTCAAGAAGGAAATCTGAAATGAAATGACAGTGAGATTAGGTAAAATCGTGATCACCCTTTACGAATAGTAGTGTCTCTAAATTTTTTTATTACTATAAAGGGAACTGATTCTTTAACGGCTCTCGTCAATCAATCTCACATTCAATATTACTATAGAAGAGACACGTGACCATAATTTGAACTCATTATCTCCAGTTCTAAGAGAGCTAGATGAGCTAAGTACCAACAACATGCTATTGGTATCTCACCTCAACACCCACCCAATAACACACCAATAAATAAACCCCTTCCATAGCTTATTATCTCCACTTCTAATAGAGCTAGTTGAGCTAAGTACCAACAACATGCTATTAGTAAATGCGATTTATTTAGACTAGTTGTAATGGTAGCAAATGAGTCAGTCGGTCTAGTCCAGCGACCTAATCGCGCCCACTACATCCCTTATGCGATCGGGTCCCCCAAGGCAACAAATGCACAAGAAGGTCGATCCAGCGACCTAATCCCTTATCTCCTTTTTGTGTTTATGAATGAGTTTTTTAAATTATTTTTATGAGGTATTTTTTTGATGTTCTTGAACTTCTTATTACACTATGTTTATCGAAAAGTTGTTTTGAAGAAGGAAATCTGAAATGACAGTGAGGATTGGGTGAAATCGTGATCACTCGTTACCAATAGTAGTGTCTCTAAATGTTTTTTATTTCTATAAAGGGAACTGATTCTTTAGCGGCTCTCGTCAATCAATCTCACCATCAATATTACTATAAAAAGACACGTAGCCAGTTGAACTCATTATCTCCACTTCTAAGAGAGCTATATGAGCTAAGTACTAACAGCATGTTATTGGTACGTCACCTCATCACCCTCCCAATAACACACTAATAACTAAAACCCCCTCCATAGCTCATTATCTCCACTTCTAAGAGAGCTAGATGAGCTAAGTACTAACAACGTGCTATTAGTAAATGCGATTTATTTAGACTAGTGGTATTGGTAGCAAAGAGTCGGTTGGTCTAGTCCAGCGACCTAGTCGCACCCACTACACCCCCTTATGCTATCGGGTCCCCCAAGGTAACAAATGCACAAGCAGGTCGGTCCAGCGACCTAGTCCCTTATCTCCTTATTGTGTTTATGAATAAGTTTTTTTAAATGATTTTTATGAGGTATTTTTTTGATGTTCTCGAACTTCTTATTACACTATGTTTATCGAAAAGTTGTTTTGAAGAAAATCTGAAATGACAGTGAGGATTGGGTGAAATCATGATCACTCGTTACCAATAGTTGTGTCTCTAAATGTTTTTTATTTCTATAAAGGGCATTGTTCCATTAACGGCTCTCGCCAATCAATCTCACCATCAAGATCACTATAAAAGAGACACGTGGCCATAATTTGAACTCATTATCTCCACCTCTAAGAGGGCTAGATGAGCTAAGTACCAACAACATGCTATTGGTACGTCACCTCAACACCCTCCCAATAACACACCAATAACTAAAACCCCTTCATAGCAAAATATCAATAACAAGTTATTCGTCCTTTTTTAACACATTATAAACTAAAATTGAAATACGATATATTCAAAATACAAAATGAAGTACAAATACGATACGATACGAAACGAAATAAAAACACGACAAATATTAAAACTTACGGTACGAAACGAAAGCAAAATACGACAAATATTAAAACCTACGATACAAAAAATAATAAAAACTAGGATGAGCCAATATATTTTTCTCGGATCTCGTCTTTGAGTTTTTTTATATTAGCCGCATCTTCCGGTCTCATCCCTTCGGTATTAAAATTAAGAAACTTTAATTCCTCAAACTTTTTTTGTGTATCGAGATTATTAAAAAACATTGACGTTCAATCCTTAATTCTTCTTGTACCATTTTGTAACATTAATATCAATCATACAAAAAGATGAAAAATAAATGAAATCTTGAGAGAGAAAGAGTTGTAGACAGAGAAAGAGGTAGAGAGAAAAGATGGAAGATTCTACTAGAAAGAAATGTGAACCAACACCCTCCTGTAATGCTAGGAGGGTGGTATTTATAGTAACAATGGGATCGGCTCCCTTGGGCTTTCTATGGGTCGATCTTGGGCTGAATCATAAGAGACTAGTGGGTTTAAGCCCGTAACTTAGGCCCAATTCGCTTAGCGAATTTCCATAAGTTACATTAATCCTATACATGGTTCGAGAATATATTATGACCATTACTTTACTAAAAACTAAGGCTAACAATCTCCCCCTAAGGGGTGGTTATTGCACATACGGCTTCACTTCTTGTGACGTCTTGAATATTGAAACCTTGTATTCTTGGGAATTCCTCAAGTTCTTTTTGCATGCTTGTGATCTTGGATCTTGATATTTCATCTTGATATCTTTTGACTTTATCTTGATATCTTGGTCTTTAGCCTTGAGATAATCTTGGATACTTCTTGGTGTGAACGACTTTGTAACTAACATACTCATACTTAGACATCACATGAAAACTAACAATCTCCCTCAACATAGATCTTCTACTTGATATGCTTGCAATCTTATACTCGATGTTCTTTGAGGAAAATCTTGTTTATCAGAGCGTGCGGAAGTGTATCTTGAATGTTCATAGCTTTTTTCAATTCTTTGATTGATGCCTTGAATATATCCTTGAGCTTAAAGTATGAGCATGTGGCCTTGACGACACTGGAACTGAGGCAAACACCAACGTCATTACCTACATGTATAGGTTAGAAAGAATAGCAGATATGGACGAATCATGTCTTTGTTATTCGTTAAAGTTCGGTAGCGTTAACCTCCGGTTCCGTGAGGACCGTTCCACGGTATAAATACTGTACATGTAATCAGGTAGATTCAATTGAAAAGAATCTCCTTGACAGGGTTTGCGGCTGTACTAGCATGTTCTCACTATCGGAACATCCCAAAGCAGACAACACGATAAGAGTAAATCAGTTAGTTACTGTCTTACTGATGAGTCGTCAATTCATTCACTAGAACAAAATGGATATCCAGTTATCACGAGCTTGATTCATATAGACTCTCGCAAGTCACCTACCTTAGTGCTATTTGATGCTAAAACTGGCAGGATTTCCATTCATCACTGTGAACACTAAAGAGTATCACTCTGAATGTTCTGGCAAAATCGCGAGGATAATGTGTAGGACTCTTGTACAAGTTGCGTTCTTAATGATGATTGATGAGCAACAATTCTATATGGAATTTGTGTCCTAATGAGATTTTGATTGATCTCGTTGGCTCTAGACTCTATAAGTGCACTTTTGTTATTTGGTGATCGGAGGTTGGAGCGGACTACCACCTTTTCAATATCTACGATCTCAGAATGAGAAAGTCGATAGAAGCGTGTTGATCTCCGTGAGAAATGAAACAAACTTATTCTGAGAGAAGTCTGGGTAGCTGGGAAGGGTTGTGCCTTGCATCACTGGGTCCATGATGACTTGTCTTCAATATCAGAATCATCATTGTGATTACCGATAGATTATGCATTGACCCGGTTTTTTTGCCTAAAGTTGTGTAGAGGGCATCTTTCTTTACACCCTTTATCCATACAATTCTTTTTCATTCTTCAACCCCTTCAATGTTAAACCACTCTTTATCACCATGTTGGTATTATTCCGGTGATAACTCATCCATTGGATAACATTTTTCCCGTTCTCACTTTACTCCTTTTTTCAATCATACCTAAGGACTTCTACTCTATCTATTGGAGTGTCTCTGTGTAGATCCCTCCGGTTATGGCTGGATCATAGAACAAAATACCTAACTTTAACCGCCTTATATCTCCTTGATAATCATCAGTTGGTCGGTCTTTAGGTATTACCATCGAATCCATAAAACCTTTAAAAAAGCAATCAACGTGTTTGAGAAATCGTTTGATACACATTGAAAGTTTTCAGTTTCAACAAAAAACTCCCCCTACACATATGCATTGTATTATGAAAGAGTTTTACACATGCGAGGTCAAGAACGCACTTATATTTAAAAGATCTTATCCGAATTATGCCTTATTTATCACATTTTAATCACAATTCTTCCCCTCAAAAATTGCATATATGTTTGTAATTTTTGATTTAACAAATGAATTAAAATACAAGTTAATTTATGTTGATCTACTTGTAAAATGAACGAGCATGGGGAAAATAGAGTTGCATGCCAAATGAACCACTCGAATTTAATTTTAAAAGATATGCTCCCCCTCAAAAATAGATTAGAGTTAAAACTTGGAGTGGAAGTTTGTTGAGCACACAATTTTAAAAGATTATGAATATTTCTTTTGAAAATATCTTGAAAATTTATGCTCAACAAGAAAATGATTTTGAATTTATCTGGTGAAATATCATTTCCTTAGAACTTCTCTTAAGCGTTCAAAACTTTGAATGTTTATATGACTTTTCTCAAGACCGAGAAGATATAAACTTCCCGTTGTTGAGGAATAATGTACATAGATGAACATTTTTCTTTCTTTGAAGATCCGAGTTTTAAGCTGACACATACTTAGAAGTCGTATATTTTGAGCATACTTTTGAAAAGTTTTTGTTGCAGTTTGAGTGTTTGATATTAGTTTTGAGTTCACAAAAAAATATGATCAAATCGCCTGAAAAATTAGTCAAATCGCCTGATGAATAAGAGTCAAATCGCCTGATAATATGTTACCAAACCGCTGGAAAAATGAGCTCAATCGCTGGAAAAGTAAGCTTAAAACGCTGGAAAATATGACTCAAATCGCTGGAATGAGTGACTTAAATCGCTGGAAATTGGAGATCAAATTGCTGGAATTTTGTTGCTAAATCGCTAGAATTTTGCTGTCAAATTGCTGGGATTTTGCTGCCAAATCGCTAGAATTTTACTGCCAAATCGCTCGAATTTGGCTGCCAAATCGCTAGAACCGGCTGCCAAATCGCTAGAGTTTTCTGCCAAATCACTAGAATTTTGCTGCCAAATCGCTGGAACACGAAAAAAATACACACGAGTCCAAACACTAAAAAACACCTAAAAACCATAATTTTTAACGTTTTTACCTGATTTTTTTGCAAAACTAAGTATATCTAAGCTATATCTAACATAAAAACCATAACTTTAACATTTTTAACATCAAATTTTAGGCTACTTTTTTTCGAATAAAAGCTTAAAAACACGCTTTTTTGCTAGATTTTTCAAGTAAAACACACACAATCAAAACGTAATCATCCCTGGGCTCTTGATACCACTTGTAACATTAATATCAATCACACACAAAGATGAAGAATAAAAGAAATCTAGAGAGAGAAAGAGTTGTAGAGAGAAAAGATGGAAGATTCTACTAGAAAGAAATGAGAACCAACACCCTCCTAACATGCTAGGAGGGTGGTATTTATAGCAACAAGGGGATCGACTCCCTTGGGCTTTCTATGGGCCGATCTTGAGCCGAACCATAAGAGACTAATGGGTTTTAAGCCCATAACTTAGGCCCAATTAGGGTGGTTATGAAGAAGTACCGAAATTAATTCATTTGATTAAATTGTTGTTGTTTTCACCACTCAACCGTGCATGTTCCTCGATAATCATAGCGAATTTGTTGCAATCACGTGTCAAAGTTGTCCACTTTCCCGTAATCATATCCTTTGTACGTTGGACGGCTTGTTGTGTCTACCGGGTATGTGTGATGTCGGTTTTCTTTGGTCGGTATTTTCTTCCTTTGCCTCGTTTTCCTTTTACGACGGGAGACGACTCGGAATGTGAAACTTGAGTCGGTGAGTGTGGTGGTGAGTTTGGTGGTGTGTCGCGTAAACGTTGTTGTGGTGGTTATGAAGAAGTACCGAGATTAATTCATTTGATTAAATTGTTGTTGTTGTTGTTGGTATTGTACGTACGCCATTTGATTATGGTGATCTTGGTTCATTGGCGGTGCGTACGACGGTTGTGGAAAATATGGCACCGGGTTTACATATTATGGTGGGTAAGAAGGCATTGGATTTTAAGACAAATGGGCAGTATATTGAAAAGAATGGCCGGGATATTTAGTAGAATGGTCGGGATATTAAGAAGAATGACCAGGGGTATTGAGACATTTGGTTGGGGTATTGACACGTATTAGCGGATGACGGTGTTGCGGGTGATGGAGAGTTCGAATAGTGGAGGAAGAAGAGGTATTGAAGAGATTGTTAAGTATTCAATAATTATTTTGTGGAGACATTTTTTTGAAAAAGATATGGGAGTATATATGAAAGTGTTGTTTTTTTATTTGGGTTGATTATATGTAATGTGTTTGATAAAAGTAGGTATTTAAAGGTAAAAAGTGAGTAATTTTTGAATTTTGCCCGTTATAATACGCTCCTCCAATATTCAAAATTTGAAAAAAATAAACGAAAAATGGGATGTGATTACACTGGCAATGGTATCAATGGCGTGTCAATAGCGCCACGGCCGGTACTCTATGACGACGCCATTGGTACTCCATTTTGACAATAACGAGCAAACGACGCCCCTCACCGAGCTCTCTAGGTTGCATGATATGCATCGATCCCTCTAATTTAAAGACACGCTCCAAAGTCCAAACAATTCTGAAATATTATGATACAACGAGCTTATGGATTCAATATATAATGTGTTTGATCATATATAGGATAGAATTGAAACTTTATACATTTGGCCTTGTGTGTTGTGTGAATTTACACGATATATCCATATCTATTTCGACCTTATCTTTGACAATGAAACATTAACACCAAAAAATGGACCGTAGAAGTGGTGGCGAAAATGTATTAATAGCGACAACGAGCATGCAAACAATTAATTATGATAATATGATGAACGTATATAAAGGGTATATAGCAAGTGGCAATGTAGCTACGGGACCATGTCATGAAGTATTTTTATGTATTAGATACCGTATGGTAAAATGATATTTCTTCAGTTTACGTTATTTATTTCGATACTTACGACATACGCTGCTTCAAACCTCATGATTCGGATTACATCTACACTAATTATATATCTACCTCGTCTATATATTGTAGTTCATCAAGCTGTTGTAAGAAACGTGACATTTTATTCTCTTTTTACATCTCAAATTGATTTGTTGGTTACCAGTATATGATAGAAGGTTAATTATTTGCCTTGTTTATTCCCATAAAACCAACGATATAAATAGTGTACAGAGATAGGCTTTGAGCCCAAGATGATAATGATACATCTAGGAATATTAAATGTAAAACTAATGAATGACTAATTGGTATGTGCGTAATTACACATACCTTTTACCTTTAAAAACGAGCTAAAATAACCAAAAACGGACTTAAAATGCCAAATATACGCTTGTTTTGCTAATTGTATTGTGCAGGAACGGATAACTAAGAAAAGGACGAAAAACAAAGCCAAAACGACAAAACCGGACTCGGAATGGAAAAGACTGTGAAAGACAAAGCCAAATCGAAGCCGAAAAGTCAATCAAGTCAAAAAGTCAACAGAAAAGTCAACTGGTCAAAGTCAAAGTCAACCCAAGTCAACCCCGAGGCCAAAAGTCAAAGAAATATAAGTTTAGGGACTGAAATTGTAAAACCCTAAACTTATATTTATAAGAGAAAAGAAAAAAAATGAAGACAAGGGCTTAAACTGCCAATTCGGCAAAGCTATACCACAAGGGCCAAAGCTGCCAAAGTTCCTAACTTGTACCACCAAGGACGAGTCTTGCAAAGAGTAATATAACTCTTGGGGACTTGTTTTGCCAAGTCCCCAAAAGTTTTAAACAACAAGGACGATGGATGCAAAGATGTATATGTCCATGAGGGGTTAAAAGTGCCATTTACGTAAACTTGTACCCTGTCACCCCAACACCTTTTCCCGCTTTTTTTGAAACCCAAAAACCCAAAACAAAATCACGGGTTCCCCACCCCACTTTTACCCTGTAACCCCAAGTCCCCCATGGACAAACTCACCCCTCCTCCTCCACTAAACCCCCTAGTCCCATTTGGCAATCCCACAACTCCCAAAGCCCATATCGACGGTGTTGATGATTCGAACAAGCTTCAAGAAAAATGGAGGGCCATGATCTACTTTTGTTTGCACTCTCACAAGAAACACAATGCCCTTCTTGTGTCTACAAAGAAACACAAAAGGGAGAAGACAAAGAGGACAAGAACAAAGTCGAACTTCCCTATAAAAGCAAGTGTAAAGCCATTGTGGCTGAGATAGTTTTTAAGTAGTTTTTAGTGTAGTTTTTTAAATAGTTTAATTGTCTTTAAGCTACTTTCTTTTATGTACTTCTGATTCTCAGTTTTAATGAAAATTTAAGCTGTTTTTACTTCATAAGCTCTCAATAAGCTCTTTTGAGCTTATTCTTGTTAATAAGCTCAAACTCAGTTTAAAACTTGTTAAAAGCTATTAAATACTGTTTTCAATTCATTTTAGTTCATAATTGATCATTTGATTTCAAGTTTGGAAGCTTAAGGAGTAATAAGCTAACAAAAGCTTATTGAGCTTTTAAGCTCAGGTTTAGAGGCAAGGTGCCATTAAGATTTGATTTTTAAGCCACTCACTCAGATAGAGTGGCTTGGTTCTGAGACAACACAATTTCAGGTTTAACTTTCTAAAATTCATTTTAGAATATTCATAGCTTATTACAATTTGCTTATTCTAATGAATTCTCATGATTATTACTGTTTCATTTAGCTAGGTTAGCTTATAGATGCAATAGTTTTAAGCTTTCTTAGTTTAAAATCAAGTTAGTTTTTACTTTTAAAATTCTGTCATAAATAGAAGCAGCTTAAGCTAGTAGAGAAACTAGCTTATTTTTCCTAATAAGCTAGGCAATTTATAGCTTAAATAGTTTAATTAGTTCATTTTAAGTAGAAGTGGATAAAAGGTTTTAAAAGTTTTAGCTTCAAAATAGATTTTAAGTCCACTTAGCTTTGACAGCTTTAAAGTAAAGGGGTGTTTGGCATAACCCTAAAAACGGGTCAAAATGGCTTGTCCATGGGTTGAGGTATTTTGGTTAGTTTTACCTTAAGTTTTTAAGCATTTTTAAGCTGTTTTTAAAAAGACTTTAGTGTGCAATTTGTTTTTCAAGAGTTTTTTTTAAGACATTGTGTAACTGTGAGATTTTCAAGATATTACAAGTGCTTATATCCATAAGCACTTGAATTGTGAGTTTGAGGTTCAAAAAGAGTGCATCTTTGTGTTTATTTCAAGCTGTCCAAGCCCTTTGTCTTTTTGACTTTGTTAAGTCAAAAACACCCAAGTCCCTTTTTGTCACAGTTTTAAAAAAGACAAAAGCCCTTTTTTACCCACAGAATTCAGCAAGTAAAACTCTTTTTTTTAGCTCAAAACTTGTTGCACAAGTCCACAAGCTAGTAGACTTTATCTGTTTTAAGTTAACTTTTCAATTTGAGCTTATTTGACAGCTTTTAATAAGCTGTCAAATAAGCTACTCAAGTTAAGCTTAAATCTCCCCTGGTGCAAAGGGGAGATTTTAAGCCC